>CAJQZJ010012579.1:3561014-3704365 GCA_907164525.1 Lophiomys imhausi
ACACACACACACACACACACACACACACACACACACACACACACACACCCAACAGCAAAGAGATACATCATATACATGCAGGAGTAAACTAAAATGAATGCAAAGAAATATATACCAAATCACTTGTCATGGTCGGTAGTAAGGAGCACAATTATAGCTGTATTTCCTAGTGTCTTAAGAAAACAGTTTTCAATGGAAACACTTAATAGAAAAATACTTTTTAGAAAAAAAAACATGCTTTGTTTTGTCTTGTTTTTAATACAGAGATGAGCAAGAACACCTTACAAGGACATTTTGTTGGTCCAGAGTTCAATAATTTTGGATCAATGTGATAACATAGCCTCAACTGCTCCGCCTGATGAATGAACTGAGGAATCTCTTCCAGGGGTCCAGAAAAACGCAGTGTCCTCCTGTGGTCTCCATTGTTAAATGGTGCAGTAAGGATCCTTAGTTCAAATGTTCCTCAAGCCTTCTGAGGCCTGTAGACACTATGGCCTTCACCCTCCGGGTGCCCTCAACTGAGAGCAAAGGAACAGTTGTGCCCTCTTTTGACATTCCCACCCCTTTTGACACCCTTTCTTTAACTGAAGGCTGGTAACCTCTTAACAGGAAATATCCTATTTCTACACATCCGCTTTTGTGACACACTGCAGTTAGTAAGACAGGGCTCTTCCACATTGCTACTTTTTGCATGTTTTCCTTGGGAATTTAGAGCTTACTTGACATGTTGATTCAAAGACTGCATAATTTAGGAATCCTGGGGAAAGTCTCTGTTACTTTTTTTTTTATTTGTTTGTTTGGTTTGCTTTGGCTGTTTATTTTATTTATTTATTTATTTATTTTTTGGGGGGGGGTGTTCAAGACAGGGTTTCTCTGAGTATCTCTGGCTGTCCTAGACTCATTCTGTAGACCAGGCTGGCCTTGAACTCACAGACATTTGCCTGCCTCTGCTCCGGAGTGCTGGGATTGAAGGCGTGCGCCACCACAGCTGGCCTGTTACTTTTTTAAAATTCATGTAAATGTATCATACTTTGTCTTATTGAGTGTGATCAGCCCTTCCCAAAAGTTATTGCTCTTTATTGTGGGTTGTTGTTTGTTTAGTAACTTTCTTTAACTTTTGTTCAATTTCATTACCATTTTTTAAAAGTATATATGGATACAATGCCTTTTGATCAAATCTACCCTCATTCTCTTCTTTCCAATGCCTCCCCTATATCTACTTTCCCTCCAAACTTCATATATTCTCTCTCTCTCTCTCTCTCTCTCTCCCTCCCTCCCTCCCTCCCTCCCTCCTCTTATTCCTTCCTTCCAATTCTCTTCCCTCTCTCCCTCTCTCCCCACCTCTCTCCATCTCCCTCTCTTTCTGTTTTTAAATTCATTTACTTTGTTTCATAGCCAGCTCCAGCAGAACAGTGTCTTCTGGACGTGGCAGGACTATCGCCCACATGAACTAACAGCAGCTGCGGCTACAGGCACAACAGGGCACAATATCAAGCCAGCCAAAATCCTGGCATGGATGGTGGAGGAGATCATGAAATGTCACTCCTAGCTGAGAAATTCTTGGCATTGGTTGCTTCTGGGAATGGCAGTATCAGTTTTTATCAGGGTGTGGTTCTTGAAAGGTCATATGTGCTCCCAGCAGATGACACCACCCCTTAAGTCTGTTTTTTAGTCCTTCTTGTAAATGACCACTAATGTCTATGTCCATTTGCTTCATGGTTAAGTACCATAAGGGAAACTTCCTTAAGCTCCAGGAACCAAGAAAAAAAGAAAACCAAGAAAGAAAAGAGTTCTCACCCAGGTTCTGCAGCTTGGCTCTGTGCTAGGATACTTCTTACACCTGATAATCCATTTACAACTATCTGATCCTGTTTACACAGACTTAACCAGAGATTAAATCCTATGATCTTCACAGACATTTTGCTGCATTTATAAAGTTTTGTACATGTATGTGCTCTTTGTTTCTCTAGTATACAATGACATCTGAAAAAGCATTTATCCTCAGTGTAGGCACTTACATAACCCCTCCTCTCCCTCACATTCCTGGTTATTTATTTTATGGAATGTTCTCCCTGTGGTAATGCTACAATTGTCTGTGGTTATGTCCCTTAGAAATTCCCATCAAATGTCCCAAAAGGCTTAGTCCACAAGTACTCAGAGCCAAGCTTTAAAAAGATGCCCCTGTTCACAGTCCTCCAGGAAATGTGTGACAAAAACTGTACCTGGAGAGATGCTATTACACATACATGTCTACTCATCCCAGGTAGACAAACTACAGTTAATACCAAAGTCCAACTTGGTGATTCAGTGAGTTTTATTGGGGTTACTAATAGGAATATGGGTGAGAAATTAATTATAAGAACAGAGATAACTCAAAGACAGCTGCATCACCAAAGCCCACCCCAGAATGGGTGACAGTTTACAAAATCTGGGAACCTAGAACACACTGAATAGCTTGTAGGCAGTTCAATGGGTTGGAGAGTGCCCTTTCCAAGTGACTCAATTCTTTGCAGGTCTTCTTGCAGCTTGGATTTTGAGGCTGTGAAACATGGAAGCTAAATGGAATTGGTCTGACTGTTGTGGAGGCAGAAAAATTGAGTAATATAAGTAACTACCCATATATCCTTAACACAAAGGCATCAAAACCTGAGACAGTATGGGGAAAATCAGTCTCTTATAATAGCTGTCAGGAACACTTGTTTATCTCTCTCTGAAGTTCCTATAAATGTCCACAAATGGAAAATAATGGAGGAAGGTCAAATCCTATTGAGGGAGCTAGGAATAAGAGAATCTATGTTTGAACTCAAGTTCAACAGGCTAAATAGAATTATGTTCACAGAGGAGCTAAAGAAAAGATTGATCCAATGGAGCTGTCAATAATGGTATGGCACCCTAGAGAGTTTGCTGAGCTCTTTGGTAGGGATAGAACTTCATAAAATAAGAAAGGTTTTAGCAGATCTCAGTGACTTAGATCAGCATGTACAGAGGTAGTAAAGTAAGACAGCAACCTATCAGAGATTAAAAAGAAAAAGTAGAACGGCAAACAGTTTATACATAGGCTTGTATAGGAATGACCTCCATAGGCTCATATACTTGTATGCTTAGTCATCAGGGAAAATGTCATATGTGAGAATGATTAGGGGTGTGTGGTGTGGCTTTGTTGTAGCAGGTGTTGGAGGAAGTGTTTTTGTGGGGTTTCAACAGTCCAATTGTTTCTCTCTTCTTGCTGCCTGTGGATCTGGATGTAGAACTCTCAGCTTCTTCTTCAGCACCATGCCTACCTGTGTGTTGCCATGCTCCCTGCCATGATAATGGACTAAACCTCTGAAACTATAAGCAAACCTCCAATGAAATGTTTTCTTCGATCAGAGTTGCCTTGGTCATGGTGCTTCTTCACAGCAATAGAACAATGACCAAGAGAGTGCATCTACCTAACTTACAACCCTACCAGGGCTGTATTAATTGAAAGAAAAAAATTAAAAGTGTGCCTTACATTGATGGAATAGGACACTCTCATAGGCCATTAAGTCATTTGAATGAAAACCCTCCCTGTGAGTTGTTGACCCAGGAAGCCCCTAAGATCCTCAAATCATAAAGTCCATTACTAGTGCTGTTGATTATATGCCACAACTAGGTGACAAGACTCTACTGCTGTAGATAATTCTTTGACTGTAGGACATAGAGAAATTAAGCTGGAACTGAACTGAAAACTTCCACCCTATTGGCTGCCTTTTGTAGTGTCTGAAGAGTACAGGCTAATGATAGAGAAATGTCACCCACATTCCTGCTTCAATATGGACTCTGAATGCTAAATATTGACATACCACACAATATTATTTGCATTAGTGAATCAGCCATCATAGGGAAGACCAACAGCCTTTCAATTGGACTTAAGAAGGAGTTTATGTCTGGTACTATAACCCATGGCAAAAACCTGTGGCTGTGGAGGCTATAGATCTCATTAGAAAAGCAACTTCTCTTGTTTTGCTAGATGGTTTTGAGGTGTGGGTCTACCAAACTGCTTTCTGACATTTGTGCTTACACCTATAGTTCACCACTGTTGGGATCTTCAACTCTTAACCACTGGTGCAGTTCCTGATAACAAGTGACTGTTGCTGCAGCAGAGTGTTCTAAATCTGAGGCATGCATATAGTCAACCCTCCAAGGCTCAGGGATCATTTTTGGAGAAGAAACTGGAGGAATGTGGGAGCTGGGGGAAGGAATAGAGTGCTGTGTACCAGTTTTTGTGAGCTGTCACCCATGCTGGGATGGGCTTTTTATGATGCAGTTGTCTTTGAGTCATTTCTGTTCTGTAAGTAACTCTTCATTCATATTCCTGTAAGTAATGCCAACAAACTTATTGGTTCATCAAGTTGGATTTTGGTGATATCTGTACACTGGTCTTTCCTGGGCTCTCTACCTGTCATGAGAGGATGTGTGTGTAGCATCTCCTCAGGAAACATTTTGTCACACAACAGGAAGCCACCAGGTAGATCAGAAACAGTTACATGATAAGAATGACCACATTGCTTGTTCTTCTTATACAAAGATATGACACAAGATTAAGCTGCTTTATACAAACACTGCTAATCTTTGACAGAGCAAGACTTTCAAATACCTCAGGACACTCACTGTATGCAGTAGCTTCATTTTAAACTATACAAATGGGTATTGTAAGCTTTATTTCAAGATTCCACAGTTCTGAGATAATTAATTCTCATATTTTGAGGAGTTCATTCCTTCCTTTTACAAGGGGTAAGCCCTGGAGATCCCCATGAAGACATTTTGATGAAGTTATTCTTCTAAGATTTTAATTTGATGGGGACAATTTTTTGTTTTTAGATTTTCATTTTTTGCATGTGTATGGGTGTTTCCCTGACCCACAGAGGCCAGAAGAGGGTGATGGATCCCTGGAACTGAAGTTACAGGAAGGTTGTGAGGTATCCTCTGGGTGCTGGGAATGGAACCTCCAGGTCCTCTGAAAGAACAAGCTAGTGGTCTTAACCACTGTGCCATGTCTCTAGAACCTATGATCTGATAATGTTAATTAATAAGAATTTCTCTTTTTAGTGACATTTTCTTGAGACTTTAAAGGTTTGTTCCAAGCTGCTTCCTCCAGTAAAAATCAAATAAATAGAAAACTTAACCCCTTCCTCGACTTAGATAACACCTTATTTGTCTCTGCAACAGTGCCCTTGAAAAAAACAAACAAAACAGTAATTGTTGTTGAGTGCCTTAAAGACCTTCTTGATCATTTAGATAAAAATGAGACTTTTTTAATATTCACATTTATCAAAGGTATTTACTTAGCAATGACTATAAAGTATAAGTATACAATTAATTTTTATTAATAATTTTATTTTTTAGAATTTCATACATCAACATTGCATTTATATATCACTTCAGCCAACCTTCTTCCTCCAACTCCTCCTCAGCCTCCCTCTCAAATTTATGAATTGATTTTATGTTGTACAGTGATATCTGTTCACTCATGTTCTCCCTCCCAGCCTCTGTTCCCAGAAATAATGACTCGGAGACTTAAATATATTTATAATAGCCTAGGACAATATAAATAGGCTTGTTCCCCAAATAACTTATAAATTATTCCATTTATCCTAATCTAAGTATGCCATATAGCCAATTACCTCTACTCGGGTTTCATGTGTCTGTCCTCTTCAGGGTTCCCAGGTAAGTCCCCATACCTGGCATCATCCACTCTTTTTTTCAGAACACCTCCCTTATATTTCCTGCCTAAGCTATAGGCCAGATTTTTATTGACAGGTCAAGGTTCCATACAGAAACACACTAAATATAATTTAAAATTGTGGAGATAATCTTGTTTCTGTATGTGTGTGTTCATGTACTCATGATATATTTATATAAATGTGTATGTCCTTGGTGTGTGTGTGTGTGTATGTGTGTGTGTATGTCTCTGTGTGTGTCTGTGTGGTGTGTGTGTGTGTGTGTGTGTGTGTGTGTGTGTGTGTGTGTGTATGTGTGTATTTAGAGTTCAGAGGACAACTTTGTGGAGTCAGTTCAGGGAACTGCAAAGAAAATGGCTTTACCCAACATATCATCTCACACTCCCTAAACTGAAAGGTTTTTGATGGAAAAATTTTCAAGGCAAGCATCACCAATTACCCATAAAACAACTAAATCAAGGATCTAAATAAGCATCTGGGTAGATAGGAGCTGTAGTTATTGGGAGCATGAGCACAGATCTGTTTTGCAATATTAAACACATCAATTTATAGTTTAATTACCTGGAGTAAATGGTTTAATTTTATTTCTTCACATCTTCCTGTCTCTGAAATAATTATAACATTTATATAGTTCTTTGAGCCAGGTACTGATTTAAGTGTTTTACATATATTAACTTACTTAAGTCTTACATCAGTCTGAAAAGTGAAAAAAAAAAGGACTGTTAATAAATAACTTGACCATAGCTATAAATGTAATGATAGAGTCAGAATCCAACCTAAAATATTGCTAAGATGCTCTGCACTCTGTAATAGCTATTTACAGGACGATATCCATCTTTCAAAAATTGCTTTCATTTTAAATTATGTTTATATCTCTGTGACTATGTACATGTACTCCAGAAGAGGGAGCTGCATATGCTAGAACTATAGTTGCCAGAGGTTCTTAGTCTTCTAATCTGGGTACTTAGACTAAACTCTTGTCCTCTGCAAGACAAGAGGTCAGGTATATGGCAGGGAATCCCTGCATGGAGACCCAGAGAAGTGAGTTATCACAACAGGTAAGCCCCAATACCCATCATTTAGAATTGTTTTAAACATTATATAACATGTTGAAAGCACAAGAAAAAGGAAGTGGTTGTGTCTGAAAGAATAAGCTCTTAAGATCGGATCATGACAGATATCCAGTACCCAGTGGATTGCCTGCAACTCATATTGATTTCACACAATAGATCAGGATCTTAGAGCAAGTATTGATAAAACTTTGATTTATATAACATCAAAACACTGAAGATTATAGGTTTGCTGTCATATTGCCTCTAATTACTGAACTCTGCCCTTGTATTAAAAAATGGAAATAGTGTTCATCTACAGCAATAATTAAAAGTTGAATATATTTGCCAGTAATGATAACACAGTTTCATTGAATCACACAACTATACTGGGCAAAGGAAAGCACTCCATGTGGTTAGTAGAACCCACAAAACACTAGAGGAAGAGGAGGTAAGAAGCTATAATCCAATTAATAATTGTAATACAACTTATATTTTGTGCTGTTTTCTACTATTAGAGTCTTCACATGATCCAATTATGTGAAATAATACTTATAGTGATACAGATATGGGTTAGTAACATTTAAATATCACATTGCACTGCAGATTATGCCATGGAGAGTAGAGGAAAAGAAGGGAAAAAAGACATGCAGCAGTAATAAATATATGTCACTAGAATAAGTTGCTGTTAATCTAAATCTGACTCTGATAACACACACACATATATTCACATATACGTAAATATCATTACAGTTACATATAATCAATAATTAAAGAATAACAACATTAATTTGAAAATTTTAGGTACAAAGTGAACTACATCAAAACTGTATTAAACTAGTTGATGGAACAATCTACCTGAAAAGCAAATATTATCAAACTGGATTTCAAAATATTGTCCCAACTATATGTTGTTTCAGAAAGTGGTCTTTAGACTCAAATACAAACAAAGGAGAATAAAATATTATCAATCAGATGAGCTCCCAAAGAAAATTTCAATGTCTGTGAAAGGAAACAATATGAGGGATTTAGTAGACCTAAACAACGGAAAGCTTTTATACAAATGTAGTTTAATGAAGGAGCCAGGTTACAACTCCAGAAAACACAACAGCTTGCCAGGTTTGGCCATGTGGTTTTGACTTTGGAGTCAAGAAGAATAAAAGGAAGAGCTTATGAAATCTTCCTCCATGGTTAAGTTAAGTAACGCTGCTGAGGTCAGGTATATGGCAGGGAATCCCTGCATGGAGACCCAGAGAGACCATTGCTTGAAGCTGGGAAGGTGAATCCTGGATTGACTTGGAGACCCCATGATAATGGGGATTTCAGAAAAATGGGATACCTGCCAGGAGAGCTACAAACTGGATATGGAACCAGCCCAAGAGAGAGAACTGTGTTGTAATCAACAAAGTTGGATGGAATGGGAGCTCTGAACAGTGTTTTGACATCATACAAGGAAATGCAGAATTTAGAGTTTTCCCTTCTGGTTTTCACCCTTGCTTTGGTCCAGTGTTTCCTCACTACTCCCCTTCTCCTCTCCTTTGGGATGGCAATGTATATTCCGAGCCATTATATGTTAGAAGCATGCAGTTTTCCTTTTGATTTTTACAGGGTTACAGTTAAGAGATTGCTTTGAGACTCAGAAGAGACATTGGGCTATAAAACTGTTGAGACTGTGAAAGACAATAGGAACTTTTAAAGTAAGAATGAATGCATTTTGCATTATGACATAAATACAATCCTAAAGGATTGAGGGAGTGGAATGTGATGGTTTAAATGAGAATGATCCTCATAGGCTCTTATATCTGAATGCCTGGTGTTCCCCCACCCCCACCCCAATTAGTGGAACTGTTTGGGAAAGATTAGTAAGTGTAGCTTTGCTGGGAGAGGTGCGGTCTTCTAGGAGGAGGTGTGTCACTAGGGGTGTGCTTTTATGTTTCAGAAGCCCATGCCAGTCCCGGTGTCTCTTTCTCTTCCTTCTATCTATAAATCAGAATGTGAAGTTCTCAGCTACTGCTCCAGCACCATACCTATCTGCTTTCTGCACAATGATCATGTACTATGAGTCTGAAATTGTAAGCAAGCCCTCAGTTTAAGGCTTTACTTTATAAGAGTTGCCTTGCTCATGCTGTTTCTTCACAACAATAGAGCAGTAACTAAGACAGCAATAACTTCCACCATAGTAAAGTACAATATTAAAAGCCCATTAATTAGGGACTGGAGATACGGCACAGAAGTTAACAGTGTTCTTCCAGGAGACCCAAGTTCTGCTTCTAAGACCCATTTCTGGCAATTCACAACCATCCATGACTACAGTTTCAGAAGATACTGTGTCATCATCTGACCTCCATGGGTACCAACACTTAGGTGCACATACACACAGACATAATGTGTGTCATAATGTAAATAAATAATTAACCACACAATTTAATGGCAAATAATAGTTATTTACTCCTGAATTTAAGAATAAAACAAAAATGATTTCTCTCAAATTTTATAGTTCACTTTATTCCTAGTCAAAGAAATTATTGAAGAAAAATAAAGAAGTATAAGAATCTAAAACAAAACAAAAAAATTAATCCAACAGATCACATGATGTAGAAACTCCTGAAAAATCACACTAAAAATATTTAAATCAGTAACTAATTTAGCAAGGAGGTTGTCAGATATTATATGTGTGTATGTGAATCATATATATGCATATATAATTAACCATAATAATACATATTTTCTATAAATGATCAAGATAAAATTAAGACACCAATATTGGATTCTCACTGTTACAGGGTTGTCTGTAGGAGTCAGCATCATTAGTCAAGATGTAAAGACTTATATCAAGGACTACAATATTAACCCCTTTGACAGCTATTTCTCAAACCAGAATGAGATCATGAACTGCTAACAGAACTATTTGATCTGCAAAGTGAAGTGATGCCTCCCTGTGCAGGTGGTACCAATGTGATGTATACCTGTGTGAGTGGTACCATGTGTGTACAGGTTCCTCTGTCCCATGTCCTGAATCTCAGGCTGGGATGACAGCAGGGAAGAAGGTACATTTCCTGGAACATTAGCACGGCCCTATCCTGCCTCTCCTCTGTCTTCTATCCTCCCCAATAGTAAAGGGGTGCCTGGCTACATAATGGTCTCTACTGAGATCTTAAATTATGATTCAACTACAAATAAAAGCTCACTAGGAATATAAAAAATAAAGAAACAAATCACAGTTATAATATAATAAAAAATAGCAAACTTTTTAAGGATAAACTTAATACAGTAAATGATTTGTACATTGAAAACTGAAAAGTTTTCCACAGAAACCTCTATTTCTCATTCTTTCAAATATTTGGGATTGTAAGAAACTTTAGAGTTAAGATATGTAAACATACAAACACACATATATGCATTCCGTCATCCTGTCAGTTGAGATTATTTAACAGCTAGAACACTCCAACTATATGTAGCAACCTTCTTGCCCATATTTTGAATATTAAATGCCATTATGAAACAGAGAAGCAAGGACTCTTGAGAAAAAAAGCTGAATCCTACAAATTATGTGAAGGAAAGTCATGTAATCAAAATAAAGACCTGCTTTTATAACAATGGAGCCATGTCAGAAGATCTAGGATCTACTTCACCACATCAGTGTATCTCGTAGTAGCCATATATAAGAACACCTTACCCTCAATGGGCTGCCATATCAAGCCCCAGTACAAGAGGAAGCTCTTAGCCCCCATGTGCAAGATGAACTGAGTGGTTTGATATGTGGGGCTCCCCTCTTTGGAGGAGAATAACAGGACAAAGATGAGGTAAAAGGAGGGAGGGAGGGAGAGATGGACTGGGAGAGAATGAAGGAGGGAACTTTGATTGAGATGTAACATAAAAAATTTTCAAAAAAGATTGTTTGATCTACAAACTTAAAAGCAGAGCAGTAATAAAATAGGACCTATCTGTTAAGGTAATGATATATGAGTCCATCCTATTATGGATAAAGAAAAACAAGGTGATATATATTTCACTAAGAAGTGAAGTAGAAGGAATAGGCAAGTTAGGAAATCTGTATTTGCCAATCATAGAGAGTCATGATTTATTCATATAGTTGAATGCTAAAAGAGTGAATGGAATTTTTATGAAGAATAAGACATTTGTATGGTCTCAAGTTACCTCCTTCCAAAATATGTATTAATTATGAATGGGAGAAGATTAAATTTATTGAAGAGAAACAGGACACTGAACTACACAGATTAAGACTTTCAATATTAGACATCTAATTAGATTCTGTAAAAAGAAGAGTCACTCACATGACATTGCTACCAAACATCAAACAGATCTAGGTGGTTTCATATGGGAGTCTTACCAAAGAATTAGCCTTGAATTAAAAGTACATATTTTTCATCCAGTTACATTTTAATCTGAGTTCTTTGTAAATTATGGATATTAGCCCTCTGTCAGATGTGGGGTTGGTGAAGATCTTTTCCCAATCTGTAGGCTGCCATTTTGTTCAAATGACAGTGTCTTTTGCCTTACAGAAGCTTTTCAGTTTCATGAGGTCCCATTTATTGATTGTTGGTCTTAGATCCTGAGCTGTTGATGTTCTGTTCAGGAAGTTGTCACCTGTGCTGATGAGTTCGAGGATTTTCCCCACTTTCTTTTCTATTAGATTTAGTGTGTCAGGCCTTATGTTAAGGTCTTTGATCCACTTGGACTTAAGTTTTGTGCAAAGGTGATATGTATGGATCTTAGAAAACTTGGAATAGCTCTTCCTCAAGACCCAACCGTACCACTTCTGGGTATACATCCAAATGATTCCTCACAAACCAAAAGGACATTTCCTCATCTATGTTCATAGAAGCCTTATTTGTAATAGCTAGAAACTGGAGACAACCCAGATGTCCCTCAACAGAGGAATGGATTTAAAAAAAAAAAAACTGTGGTACATTTACACAAAGGAATACTGCTCAGCCATCAGAAACAATGAAATCATGTAATTTGCAGCCAAATGGATGGAACTAGAGAAGTTCATCCTGAGTGAGCTAATCCAGACTCAGAAGGATGTACATGGCATCTATTCATTTACAATTGGATTTTAGCCATATAGTACAGGATAACTATACTACAACCAATATACCAAAGGGAATATGAACATAGACTTTGTTTCCTGTCAGTGAGACACTTTGCCCTAGTGGTGCCGCCTTGTAGGCCCCCAGTGTATGAGGAGGCTCTTGGCCCTCATATGACTGCTGAACTGGGGCAGGGGACTGTTATGTAGGGACACTCCACTCCGGAAGAGTGGGATGGAAGGGATAGGGAGTAGAGGGTGGGAGTGCAGGACTGGGAGGGGTGGAAAGAGGCCACTGTGATGGAGATGTAACCTGAAGTAATAAAGAACCATAAAAACATTATAATCTGAATTTGTCAAGAAGTATTTTTGTCTTTTCTAGTTTTCCTCTAAACAACTTTTAAAAACATTTATTTATGTTTCTAATTCAGCTGTCTACTCCTAGTTTTTAAAACTCTATTCAATTAATAATAAATCTTCTTTTAAATATTCACAACACATTTAATTAACAAACAGATTTTGTCAGTGCATACTTCCTTGCAGGACATAAAAAGAATTTAGAGTGATTTATGGCTGAATTTTTTCTAGTTTGGAGGATTTGGGGTGTGTTTGGATTTTCATTTCTGGGGATTGAACCTGGAGCTTACTCATGCTAGGCAAGCACTGACCTAGAATTGCAGCCCTCTCTTCACTTTCTGTTTTGACACAGGGTCCACTAAGTAGCACATTGGCCTTGAGCTGTACCTTAAACTTGAAACCCTCCTGTGTTCACCTCTTTGGGAGCTGAGGTCACAGTCCTACATCACCAGACCTAGCAGTAGTTTATCTTTTAACTTCAGTGTGAATCCATTCAGAATCCCTAAGATACTAAACATTTCTGTTCTATTATTGTTTGCTTTATTGCTTTAAAATTATTAATTTTGGAGACCATGTAGCTGGAAAATAAATCACTTATCTCCCACAGGTTTTTCTGTAGATAGAACTTCATCTGTGGAAGTCATGTTGCCTTGGTTTTTGCTGAAAGGGTCACCTCTTCATTTTGGTCTGAGGGTGTCACACAACCAGCCTGTAACAGAAGAGAAGCTTGACTTCTGCCTTCATTTTCTTCCTATCTCCTCTACCACCTTCAACTTTAAGCTAAAGTCACCCATGAACTACCCCATCTAGAAATGAGAAGATATGGATGTAGTAGTGAAAGAGAGCAGAGAAACAAAAGAGCTAGTGGGAGGAAGAGGGTGAAGAAAGAGTGAGGAGCATGGGGAGAGTAAAGCAATATATCATGTGCACTTGTACAATAATTAGAAATGAATATATACTTTTAATAGAAGACAGGCATGGTAACACACACCTACAATATCAATATCTGGACATGAAGCCAGAAGTTCAAGGCCAGCCCAGACTCCATATTGAGACACTGGCTAAACAGATTATTGCAAAAGCAGGTGCTGTCCATGAGCCTAAAGGATCTGCCTACTCTGGGGAAAGACATGAGTCAGACTGATACCACTTCCATCTGCAGTCTGCTCCTCCCCATTATCTGTGCCCTGTGGTTCTCACCACCCAGAGCAGAGACCCTACTCTGGAAGCAGAGGCTCCCACTGCTTCATGCTTTCAACGTTAAGGCTCTGCTTTCACCTGTCAATCTATCCCTTCAGTCACAGGGTTTGCAAACAACAACGGAATCAAACTTTTCCTTAGTCACAGATGATTCATTTGTCTACTTATTAACATTGTCATCTGTTTTTTCCAGTATGTAAAGGTGTCACTTCATTGTGTCTTCACTTTAATGTTTTAGTTAAGAATATGCTATGAAAAATTATCACTATCTTCTCTTAAATTCACTTGCTGCTCTATTTGTAGTATCCAGAAATTAGAAACAACCTGAATGTCTCTCAATGGATGAATGCATAAAGAAGATGTAGTTCATGTACACATGGGAATATTATTCATTTGTTTAAAAACATGAAATTAGATACAAATGGATGGAACTAAAAAAAAATCATCCTGAGTGAGTTAACTAAAACCAAGAAAGACAAATATAGTATGTATTCATTTACATGTGGATGTTAGCTATTAAGTCATTGATAAGCAAGCTACAACCATATAACCACAGAGGTTAGGTAGAGAGCAAGGTTCTAGTAGGGAGATATGTATCTCCCCAGGAAAGACAATAGATAGTTACCGATGGATGAGGTTTGTAGACTAGAATGGGATAATCAAACAGGGATGGCAAGGGAAGTGGAGGGTAAGGAAGGGATTACACGGTAGGGCAGATAAAACTAAGGACTATTTGAGGGGTCAGCTAAAGCTAAGGTCCATTTGAGAAGTCATATGGAAACCTGATACAAAAGAAGCTTCTTAAAATACTATTGTCTTGCTAAAAGAACATAGCATTACAACAACCTGACAATATTCTGCAGTATTCATAGTTCTGTGCCTTGCTCAGCCACCATCAAAGAAGCTTCCTGCAGCAGACGATAATAAATAGAGACCCAGAGCTGAACAATGTGCAGAGAGTGAGAGATCTTGGAATACTCAGCCGTAAAAGAGAGGTCTCCATCAAATCCATCAAATCCCTCTGCTCAGGGTTCAGGGAGGAAGAGGAAATGGAAGAAACATAAGGGCCAGAGAGGTGGAGGACGCTACAGAATCAAGGCCTTCTACATACACCAGAGCTGATGTACATATGAACTCACAGAGACTGTGACTACGTGGGTCTACATCAGATGGGGTCCTAGAGGTGAAAGGAGAAATACATATATCCCCATCCCTAACCCAAGAAGCTGTCTCCAAATGATAACCATTTGCAAATTAAAAATTAGTTTTCTCCAAGGGAGTCTCACTGGGAAAAGAAAACTCTCTTCAGGGTAGGTCCCATTACTAGCAATAGATGGAACACAAAACAAACTTATAGCATTTTTGGAGGTTCTTTGACTCACAATGTCGAAATGGGGCTTTTTTTTTTTTTAACCTTATAAGTTCTTTGCATGTACTTTATGGCTTTTGTTTTGGTGTTTTTATGAGAGGCTTATGTGTGAGAATGTGTCTCTGCACTCATGTTTTTCTTTTGCCCTTTTTCTTGTATGGTTGTTTTGACATATTCTAATTTATGTGGTTTTTGTTTATCCTATTGTTTTATTATTATTTCTTTTTTATTTTTCTTATTCTGTTTTATTATTATTCCTTAGATGCCTGTTTGTTTTCTAAGGATAGACAGAAAGGGTTTTTGTGTGAATGGGAAGGGAAGTGGAGACGAACTGGGAGGAATATGGGGAGAGGAAACCATGATCTGAATATAGTTTATGAAAAAATCTATTTCCAATAACATAAAAATAAAATTTATATTTACTATTAGGTAAGAATAGGATGCACACATACTACTACATGTTTACAAAATTATTTTTAAAATATTCATACCTTTGTAAATGTTTAGTTCTAATGCATTGGTACAGGTGAAGATATATTAAATACCTCGTTACGTTTATCCAATCACCTGTTCCTTCTTATATTTTTGTCAAGTGCTTTATGTATTTTGGTTTTTATTACTTTGTTCATTCAAATTCATGAAAGGAAGATAAGTTGGTACATGTATATTACATCATGCAATATTATCCCGTGTATTTAGCACTTTATGTTTGTTTTCCTGTCTCCCTGTTCTGAGTACTACAGAGATATTCAGATAGGACTGCCTATTTCAAAGGTAGAAGACTTTCAGAAATTAGAAAAATTATAATGAATTCTTTGTATTTTGTAGTCATTTGAAAAAAATGAATTTTCTTTAGCTAATCATTTTGTTAAATAAAAGAAGACCCACTATTAGTCCATAACAAATCAACACAAGAGTCACTCAGTGAGATGTGTAGCTGGATTGCTGACTGAACTGCTTGTCTGCTTTTGTGGTTTGCAGAAGTAGAAAGGTAAGTGTAAGTATGAGGGCTGGAAGGAACCAACAACAGAAAACCATGAATATCTCATTTTTACCCACCCACATTGGAGGGAAAGAGTAGGCTGCCCTCCTTGGAGTCTGGGTCAGCATTTGATTCAGGAGGAAACATAAATGCTTTTATAAATACCAGCATATGAACTCTTGACTCCTCTCAGATGTTCAGTAACTCCTATTGCTTCAGCTACCTCAGAATCTGAGGTAGCAATGTCCATAGGTGAAAAAAAAATCGACCTTCAAAATAATCCTATAGTATTCAGAGCATGAGATCTAGGACAAAATATAGCAGACATGGCATTCTATTGTTTACAAACTTTTTTCTTGAGCAGTTCATTAATTCCTCTGAAAAAATATTCTTATTCACAAAAATATACAGTAGTATGTACTTTAAATTGATATTGTGAAAATTGACATAGATTGTTTTATTTTGAGGTTTTTTCTTTTAACAATATCTGCTCCTGGCCAAAAAAAAAAAAAAAAAAAAATCAATGAATATTAGTGACTCCTATTACAGAACAAATAAACACTGAATTCAAGATAAGGAATGAACTGCAACTCAGCTTCATCACGAGCCTGAGATTTCCTTCAATGTAGGAAACAACGAATCTTGTTCTGCCGACTCCCTTAGAATCTGATTCTGCAGACAGCCTGTGCATCTCTGCATCTGCCAGTTACCGACAACACCCACACTTTGACAGACCCATTTCCACCTTCTATGGTGACTTCCTTATAGGCATTTCTTCATAAGAGGTGTTTTTTTTTTTAACATTTTTATAACCCAGTATTTTAAACATTCAGTTTATTTCAACAGAAATAATAGAACATGAATGTCATTCAGCTTTAGCAAGCAGCTTAGATGGAAACTTCATTTTTATTTTCCTCCTTGGGTCAGGAAGTTGCAAGTTGCTAACAAGGTAAAATATGCTTAAACAGTGAGTATGCCTGAAAGGTTTTAATGGAACACCATTGCGCCTGCTTATACAGTTGCGTACATATTGCTGGACCTAACTATAAAAGAAAATAAAATCTTTGCTTACATAAATAAATGCACTAAATGAGGATAATAATTTCCATTCCTAATATAGCTGTAAAATAAGATTAAAGTCTGCAGAGTATGTTAAAGTGAGGTTTGTTAAGACAGACGATACTGGGCGCCATATTCTAAACAGTAATTACCACTCTTGGGAACTGTATTATTTTTGTCACATAAGCTTTGCTGCTCCTTGTAGGGGGGTATCTTTGGACTATATTTACACAGTTACAGTTGTGGCCTTACTAAATTAAGACACCTGTTGGGGGAAGGTCTAATATTGTTTCTGATACATTGAATTCAATGCTGAGATCTGGTTACTGCCCCTTCTGAGGCATTCTCTTGATTGGTTAATAAAAGTCACTTATGGCCAATTAGCTGGGCAGAAAGAGTATAGGAAGGTGGGACTTGCTCAGATCAGACCAGGAATTCTGCACACACAGAGACTCTCTCTTTCCACCGGGAGACACAGAAGGAGATAGTCGTCTGGAGAAGCCTGGAAGGTACTCACAGGCACATGTTGGTTTGGGGTTAACTTAGAGTAGCTAATTGAGAGTCTGCCCAGCTAAGGGTTAAGCGTTAAAATATTAAAAGGTCTTGGTGTGTTTAATTATTGGGGAAAAGACTACGGCGGCTTATAGGCCCTCAGCCCAAGCAGTCCCGGGCTGTTGGATTCCCAGACTCCCCTTGAGCCCAGGCGAATCTCCTGCCAAGCCGCCAGTAATTCTACCGGCCTAATATAACAACTTATATTAATTAACAGAGTTTAGGTTATAGGTGGTGTAGGCCACCTTTGGTCCCGGGGCTCTTTCTCCAGGATAAGTTAGTCAACGGTTAAGGCACTCAGGCCAGGCCGCCTGCTCCTCTGTCAAGCTGCCGGCTACTCTGCCGGCCTAATATTATAGCTTATACTTACTAGTAACTACATTAATTAATTAATTTTCAGTTTTCAGACACCCAAAAAGTCTTCAGATATTTTTATATGCCCCTCAGGTAGGTAGATTACTTCTGCTTTAGAAGGACTAGTATAAATAGGGGTGCTCAAAAGCAAAGGCGCCGTTGACTTGATTGTGATTTATATTTAAATTATACCTTGGTTACTCCATAATGCATCCAACTATTTCAATGCTGTGCTTTAAATACACTGGTTAAAATGTTTGTTACAGTTCAGCACTTTCCTCATTGGCTTCACATTCCATTTTACTAAAACTTGTGACAGGAAACTTTTTATTCAGTTGCACACCTGATATATGAAATTAATCATAAGTGTTTTCCCTAGTATGCATAAATATTTGTGTTCATTAGCACTTACTTTTTATGTAATACAAATAGTTTGTTTCAAAATTTATAAGGTGTATTTGAACTTTTAGAACTATTAATATAGCACCCTTTTGTCAACTCAATGCATGTCTTTCTCTTTGGCCTTATATGTGGGTGCTCCATGGACTCATGAAGATTGTTTCAACCTAATATAAAGAGACTTCTGAAAAACATTAAAATTTGAAATAAAAATTGCAAGCTTTATTTAAGTTGTCTTGCTTAAATAGCACAAGCCAGACTGGTTTTCTACATGAATGGCACAGAAGAAAACCCTGAATGTCACTTAGCATTGTCTTTAAATATCACTCATTGTGAATTATGCTTAGTAAATAATAATAGAGACAGATTTTAAAAGTAATTTTAATTAAAATAGCATTATATCACTTCCACCTTCCCTTCTTCTAGTCACTCCCTTCCTCCTACCCCCTTTCAAATTCATGGATTATTATTATTATTACTATTATTATTTTGATTTTATTTTTGTTTTGGGTTCTGTATGTGTGTGTCTGTGTGCATGTTTGATCACACAACCAGATGAGTTTGTTTTATTGTTTATGTGTAAGTGATTTCAGGGATGATTGTTTTGCATAGACTAACTAGTCAGAGGCCTCAACCCCAATAGGAACTAATTCTCATTCTCTTGGCAGTTGTTCATTGTCTGTGTTCTTCATCCAGACTTTTGTTTTAGAATATTTAAATAATTCAACACAATGGAGCCTACTTCAGTTTCCTACAATCTTGGTGGTCATAAAGGTCCATTTTAGCTTAGAAGTTAGTCTCAATCCCAACATAGTCATGAGATCCTCTACAAGTGATAGTTACGATAGGACTCTCACAACCTCCCCAAGGAAACTCATAAAATTCAGACAAAGGGAAATATGTAAAGTTTCTGAAAATGATCCCAAGGAGTTACAAGTGTGAAAGAACCCTGAGAAGAAGTTTGCCTGCAGAGACTGGCCTATTGATTAGAATTTCAGTACTGTGGAGAGACTGGAATGCAGGTCCAAAGACTTGTTATGTTATCTTGGGTTAGTTCTATCACTTCAGAGCAGTCATGCTTGCCCATATGTCACAACTAATGTCTTGTAACTAATAGATAAAAGTCTTTTGCAGTCTGTTAATTCAACAGACCACTAACTTACACCAACCCCAAAGCTCAGATAGCATCTTGTGCCTATAAAAAATCTTCCTCCATCTCATTGTACCTGCTTCTCTGATATACCCACCAATGTATTTTAAAGTTGCCTTGATCTATGACCTTCTTTTTTTTTTTTTTTTTTTTTTTCAATACAGGGTTTCTCTGTTTCCTGGCTGTCCTGGACTTGCTTTGTAGACTAGGCTGGCCTTGCACTCTAACAGAGATCTACCTGACTCAGCCTCCTGAGTGCTGGGATTAAAGGTGTACACCCCCCACACCTGACTAATCTATGACTTTCTTTGTTCTGTAAAACTATACAAACTTTCTGAAACTTCCCCCACATTGAAACACGGAATTTGGGGTAACTTAAATCTGTGTTCCCTGACCATGGCCATTTAACATGGCTCCAGAAAAAATTATTTCTTATTCCCTTTAAGACGAGAGCTGTGGGTTTTGCATCAACACAACAAAAGAGAAAACTTATCTTCAAAATATATCAAAGCCAAGGCTCGATTAGATAAAGCATGTTGAAAAATAAGTAGATACATTAAGAAATAATTGAAAACAAGAAAATGTTCAGTCAGCCCTTAGTAAAGCCAAGATCACACTCAGGCCCAGATGTCATCAAGACCTGCCACTCTCTTATGGACTCTGGGGGCTTGCAGTCTTCCAGACTGACATATATGCATGACTAAAAGAACAGTGAATTGTGTCCTGTCCCCCTGCAATCCATTTGATGGCCCACAACTCTGCCTGCATTCCCAGAGACCTTCCAGAGACAGCCAGACAGGAGCCTAGCATAAATGTCATCAGAGAGGTGTCACTCAGCAACTGATGAGGAGACCCATCGCCAAACACTGAGTGGAAGTTGGGGAATCCTGTGGAAGAGGGGGAGGGAGAATTGAAAGAGTCAGAGGGGCTAAGGACACCACAAGAAAACCTACAGAATCAACTAACCTGGGTCCACAGAGGCTCATAGAGACTGACCTGCCAACCAGAGTGCATGAATGGGATGGACTGAGGACATCTGCAGATATGTAGCAGTTGTGCATCTGGGTCTTCATGTGGGACTCCTAAAGCAGGAACAGGGGCTGTCTGTGACTACATTGCATGCCTATGAATCGTTTTCCCCTGACCGGGCTGCCTTGTACAGCCTTAATAGAAGATACACCTAATCTTACTGAAACTTGATATGCCAAGACTGGTTGATATCCATGTGAGGCCTCTGCTTTTCTGAGGAGAAGGAGAGGAGGGGTAAATGGGGGGAAGGGAGGGGAAAGGGAGAAACTGGGAGAAGAAGAGGGAGATAAATCTGCAATAGGGATGGAAATAAATAATTTAATTTTGAAATGTAAGAAAAAAACTAAACTAAATTTTTTTTAAATAGTATGAAATTGATATAAGAAGAGCCATTTAGACCAGTTAAAAAGCAGAGTGCCGAATGAACACTTATTCCTATATAGCCAATTGGTTTTTGACATTGATGCCAAACCAACCAATAGTAAAAGGATTTTCTCTTCAAAAACTGGTGCTGGAATGATCAAAAGAAAAAAGATGAAGTCCTATCTCACAAACTTCATTAAAAAATGAAGAGCTGAGGGTAAAGAACTTTCAGGAGATAACATGGATAAGTCCTTGTGACTGGATATGACAGTAGACTTTTTAATATGACAGCAGAAGCTTGGGCTGAGAAAGGACAGCAATGCATCCAAGTCACTTCACACAATCTGCTTTGAACTATTAAGAAAGGAGAAAGGCAGCCAAAGGATGGGAGAAACTATTTGCAACTAACAGGCTCAGTCTGTATTATATGTAGACAACTATAGTAACTCTATTAAACAGAAACAACACCATTCTTAAATGGACAATTTTTTTTTTTAATCCACTGATAGAAAGTGGCTGCAAATATGTGTTGTGCCACTTTACACCTATGAGAAGGTCATGGGAATAACTTTAATGGAAATAAACACAATATCTTAGATATAAAACAACTCACACATTAGAAAACAGTTGTCCCTCAATTAAGACAGTTAAACACTGAATTACCATGTAAACCAAGAATTTATTATTGAGTAGAAGAAATGGAGTCTTTCACCCACATAAAACTTAAACCTGTGTACGCATTGTCACAGCATCATTATTCAGAAAATTCCTAAAGGAAATGGCTCGAATGCCTAGCAATGCACTGATGAATAAACCAACAGTAGTGTTTGCATCCCCACCACCGGTAAAGAATTAAGTACCATACATATTAAAACACCCATAAAAACTCGGAAAACCATATGCAAAGTAAAAGAAGCTAACCCCAAACATTAATATGTCAATAGATCCATTGTTGTGCATGCTGTGTGCAGCCCATCATATGTGCTGTTAGATTATAGTTCTAAAGGTTGTGTCTTGCCTATGACATAACAAGAATATTGAGATGAAAATTAGATAAAATTTTAAGCAGTCTCTTGCTTAAAGCTAGAGACTGAAAATGAAAACTAAAGCATAGGGGTTTCTTTTACTCATAAAATATGTATAAACCTTATGAAGGAATGTTTGCACACCCTGGTGAATGTGAATATGGGAAAAAGAAGGCAAGTTGAAAGTCTAACTGTGTCTTTTGCTCTGGTGCCTATGTGTTTGTCTGATTGCCAGCCATTCAAAGAGCCTATCTCTTTACCTCTGATGATTGCTTCCAAAGCAGATTAACTATTCCCAAGGAAAAGGTTTCCTTGATTCAGTCATTGCATGCTTCTAAACAAAGAATTGGGAACAGAAATCAATTACTGAAGAAAAGAGACATTTCAAAAACTGAAAGTCCCTGAGTTTGCCCATCAGTAGGAAAGAGTAGTAAATATATGTGAAAAGTTCAAAACTCAGAAAGACAGAATCTTGTCATTAAAAAGCAAATGCAAGGACATTTTTGTGAGTAATAAGGAAACATTACACTACCTTCAGGGAGATTTGCAGTAAGTCTCCTGCATTGGGGTGTCCATGAGTGAGGTGGAGGAGGCTGTGAATTACATCTTTGCTTTCATTAGGGTCCCCTAGAAACAGTATCCATTCATTTTAGTTAAATGTAACTTTATCAAGCCTCTCATGTTAACAAGTTCTCAGAAAAATAAAAGTCACACCTATGTTAAGCGTATTAGAAGGCCAATTCATTTATTTGAATTTCAATGATTGTGAGGAGTTAGAATGTTGTAGGTCCAGATATGCTGGGCTATCTAAACACCCAAATACCCATTTATTAGCCACCTCTGCATGTGTACTACCATCCTTGTGACTATTAGGTAAGTGTTTGGGGAATGCATGTGCTTAAAATGTTATCAGATGCATGTGAGGTCTATAGTAAGGAACTTGCAGTTGCTGCAACTCTTCTGCCTCATCTACCCAATAATGCATAAAAACATGCTCTGAGTTTCCCTGCACTGTTAACTATTAAAACTTCATGAAACTGTTACTACCTAGGCACTGGAACATATGTAGGGCAAACTAAATCCATATTCCTGTGCCATGGCCTCTTATAATTGGCTCTTAAATAAATTATTGTCTTTGAGGTAAAAGATGTGTTTTTTATGCTGTCAATGATTATGAAAATTCAGATGATGCAGATAGGTGGAACTCTGTCATGCTTGGAAGTTAAAGATTCTCACTATTAGAGACCATACTTTAGAGATAAAGTCCAAGGAATCAGTAATGATTGTTCCCTGTTGATTTATTGGCTGACTGCCTCTCATTGCTAGAGATGACTTAGTGAAACTAAAGGTGGATAGTAAGAATAGATTTTTATAGTAATGTTACTACATCTATACCAAGATTAGTGAGAACTGATTAGATTACCCAAGTCATGTACATTTCTACAACTGCTAAAACTGGGAAAGACCCTGCCCTTTAAAATTTATTCCTTAAAAGTTCCATGCATTTATACAATGTGTTATGATTCTATTCACCACTGTTCCCACCTCAATTCTCCCCAAAGACTTCATCAAATGCCCCTTTCAACTCCATGTTCTCTTATTTCTCACATCTCAGTGAATTCAACTACTGCTATCAATGTGTGTGCATGGGGTCATCCAGTTGCACACAAAAATCCTACATATGGCTCTATCCCCTAAGAAAATAACTACCCGCTCCAATCACAACTGACTACCAATAGCTTCTCAGCTAGGGATAGAAACTTGTAATATTCTGAAATGTTGTTCTAATGTTGTGAGTTCATGGGTGGCCTGGTCATGGCATATCCAGAAGACAGCATTACATACGGCTCTTCGACATCCTGCAACTCTTACTTCTCTGCAACCCTCTCCCCCACCCCGACCACACATACACATACAATACACACAGTGTCCTGAGCTTTACGAATGGGGTTTGAAATAGATGCTTCCTTAAGGGCAGAACAATGTCATGAACTCTGACATTGCTTCTAAACAAGACTGTTTACAGTTCTCACAATAGCAACAACAAGAGAGATCACATCACTCAGCACCTCTGGTAGGCCCGCCCTCTTCAGCACCTGGAGTCACAGAGTTGCTAAAGGATCCAAAGTCTTCACTGAACAACCTACATGCCCGTTGTTAGTGGTCTTTCCCATCTTACGATTTAAATTCTGGGATTCAGAAAGTAAAGCTGTAGCTACTGTCTCAATTATCTGTTTTCCATTCACTGCCCAACGCTACCTACCCTCAAGTCATCTTTTCAACATTATTCAAATCCCCTCCCTTCTTCTTTTAAGTTTCCATCAGAGACCTGAACAACTTGTTTTGCTTAACACATTTGAAAATACTGTGACTTTGATTCTGTTTGCTAACCAATTAGAGTAACTTTTTTTTTTTTTAAGATTTATTTATTATTTATACAGTTTTCTGTCCACAGGTATATCTGCAGGCCAGTAGAGGGCACCAGATTTCATTATGGATGGTTGTGAGCCACCATGTGGTTGCTGGGAATTGAACTCATGACCTCTGGAAGAGCAGCCAGTGCTCTTAACCGCTGAGCCAACTCTCCAGGCCTAGAGTAACTTTTATTCATCAAGATAATAATAATCTTCTCAGTGACTTATACACACATTTATTTTATCATCAGAACTTTGAACAATAAAAAAGTAACGTCTGACAAACACATACAAATTGATTCAATTATCAAACAAAAAGCTATATTCCATATTTCACATGTTCAGATTTATTAGCCATTGTATTTTTAGCTGAATAGTATATCCTGCATAAGAAAATCTATACTTTAACTACATTTGCTATCTAATTAGAATGATTCCTCATTCTAACCAGTGGCATAAATGTCATAGTTTTATATTTAATTCCTCTATTTATTTTCTACGCATGCACATACATAATCTCAATAATAAATGTGATGTATGCTACAAAGTGTAAGTATTTCTAATTAGTTCGATCAAAGATCTTGTAGTCAGTGCTGAGTAATGGAAATTGTGCCAATAAAAACTCTATAGCTCCTGACAGGGGGAAAAATGGCCATACATTGATTCTACCCTCCCAGCCGTCCAGAAAAACATTTACTTGTGGCATATTTATAACAGCACCTAAACGTATATATAGTCACCATTTATAATATCCCTCGAGGCCCTGCAGCAGCAAGCAGCAAGACAGCAAGCTATTTCTGCTGATTTTTAAATTTTTCTTGGCGTCTTTAAATCTGGTCTATTGTGATTTTTAACTCTTGGACTTTCTGGGAAGTCCACAAGGGCAAACAAAGAAACAATGTGACCATAAAGAGATCTCAAATGGCCTTCCTGTGTCACCATTGAATCCAGGAGGTGTTTGATGTATGGATGAAAATAGACCACCCTCCCTGAAATAGTGACAACAACTAATGTTTCTTGGAGAGCAGAACTAAATTAAATAAATTCTGTGGGGAAATTAGTTACATTAGTATGTTTAGGGATAGATAAGGCTATAACTGATTTCTTGGGAGAACCAGAGATTAGGAATCAGAGGAATTATAGAGGAGCTGACATGGCCAGAGGAAGGAGAATATAGCAGAGTTACTACAAGTAATGTTTCCTAGAGACCCATGTTCTAAGAGACTTCAAAGAAATAAGTCTTGAGAATAACTAAGGCTTCCACAGCCATTCAGCTAAATAAAATTTTAAGTCCTTTTATGTGCAATATGAATTTGACCAAGATTATACTTTTGACAAATCTTAATTTCCAAGCATAGGCACCATAAATGAACACATTTTGTTGTGTTTATTTACTTATTGTATATTCAGTGAGAGTGAATAAGGACTTGGGTGTTAACATATCAAAACTTGTCCCATCTTCCATAAATTTTATAGTCTTGCAAATAAATTAGGGGGCAAATGGAGAGATGGACCAGCAACTAAGAGCACTGGCTGCTCTTCCCGAACACTCGGGTTTGATTACATCCACCCAGATAGCAGCTCACAACCATCTAATTCCGGTTGAAGAGGATCTGTTGACTTCTTCTGGCCTCCACAACCATCAGGAATAACAGGTTTACATGCATGAAAAACACCCAGACACACAAAAATATTTTTTAAAAATATATTTTTTTAATATTTGAGGAATCACAATTATAAAGTAACTTCTCATATGCCTTATTAAAGAAAAAGAGAGAGTGGTATACAAGGGAACTTTCTGGGTTTTAGTTGAAGATTTTTCTATTTTAGATGTGACATTTACTATGTAATAAGATCCATAAATAAGATGAAGTGAAATAAAAACTTTCCAGAGAGGAAAATAAGTGACTTAAGACAGCATAAAATACTAGTAGGTTCTTAAATATTAGGAATACGAAGAAGGCAGGACAAATGGAACATAAGAAGTGCAGGTGTGATATCTTTTTTGGTAAGTATGTGTTATTTTTTTATTATGACATCTTTTTTTTACTTTATTTTTTATGTGTTCAAGTTACATCTCAATCGCAATCCCCTCCCTACTCCCCCCTCCAGTCCACCCTCCCACCCTCAACCCCCCATCCTCTTCCCATTTTTTTTAAGTTTGAGGTATATCTTATTTCCCCCAACAGCTCTCCCTTTCAGTCCAACAAATGGCTCTTTCTCTTATAATAATAAATACAATACAGTACAACAGAGGTAATTAGGCCACAGTTATGAGGGTTATATGGCTTAACATACATTCCCAATGTCCAGTCCATATGTATTTGGCACCTAACTTTAACATTCTACTATCTAACCATCTCCATGAATTTAAAGTTCTATATCTAACTCAACATTCATACTAACTTGCAACACAATTTTAAAAGCATCTTCTTAGATCTATAACACTCTCTTGACTCTTAAACACCTCAAGATTTAATTATGAGACCTAGCTATCTATTTTTCAACCACCTCAAAGACCTGAGAGGGATAAATATATTTGATTTTATAGGAAGTACTGGGCCTGCAGCTTCCCAAACTAAGAAATGACATACCAGTGGTTGCCTGGATAGTTCTCATTCTCTCTCCATACAATACAGCATTGATCTTCAGTCCTTTGGCCCTGTTTCTCTGACAGATATTGATTGTAGAGCAAGAATTATGAAGGACTTGCCTACCATGTCTTGGCAGAGCTAGGCTGTCGACTTACCTGCTTCCAAGTTTTGTCCTTTTTGGACAGCATTCTGTCTACAGTTGGATCAAGGGGCTTTTCCTACCAAGAGATAGGTTTGCAACTAATTCAGTCATCTCCCACTGGAGATTCTTCGATGCTCATCATCTACTTGGAGTAGAATAGGGGGTGCTGTCAGGAGTTGATATGTCTCAATATAAAAAAAATCTAAAGTTAAGAAAACATATTTGAATGCCATATTCTGCAGATCTCTTGAGGTTTTTGAAGAGGCCCTATCTCTCTCTTATATTAGGATAAGCAGATGTTGCTTGTCTCTTAGCAGCTTTATTTCTGATTAGCTTAGCAAGTAACTATAATATGCTGTCATAGTACCTAACAGAATGACTGGCTTGCATAACCATTAGTTTGCATTTCTTAATTATCCTAAACAGTTTATGACAATTAGTAGCAAAAGACCAAAACTTCACATTTCATTTTTTTCTTTACCCCCTAACATTCCATCCCATTTCTCTGGAGTGGGGTGTCCCTATATAACAGTCCCTCACCTCAGTTCAGAGGTCGTATGAGGGCCAAGAGCCTCCTCATTCATTGGGGGTCTAGAAGACAGTAACACCAGTGAAAAGTGTCTCATTGCCCAGAGGGAGAACTAAAAAACAAACAAATAAGAAGACAAACAGATAAAATAGAAAAAAAGTAAAAATTAAAATTAAAAGTCTATGTCAATGTTCCCTTTGGTATGTTGGTTGTAGTATCGATATCCTCTATTATATAGCTAAAATCCTACTATAAGTGAATAGATGCCATATGGATCCTTCTGAGTCTGGGTTAGTTCACTAAGGATGAGCTTTTCTAGTTCCATCCATTTGGCTGCAAATTGCATAATTTCATTGTTCCTGATAGCTGAATAATATTCCATTGTGTAGAGGTACCACAGTTTTTTAACCCATTCTTCGGTTGAGAGACATCTGGGTTGTTTCCAGTTTCTAGCTATTACAAATAAGGCTGCTATGAACATAGATGATTCCGTGAGGAGACATTTGGGTGGATAGCCAGAAGTGGTATGGCTGGGGCCTGAGGCAAAGCTATTCCAAGTTTTCTAAGATATCACCAGACCGACCTCCATAGTGGTTGCACAAGCCTGCACTCCCACCAGCAATGGGGTAGGGTACCCCTTTCTCCACACCCTCGCCAGCATGTGCTGTCATTTGAGCTTTTGATCTTAGCCATTCTGACAGGTGTGAGATGGAATCTCAGAGTAGTCTTAAGTTGCATTTCTCTGATGATTAAGGATGTTGAGCATTTCTTCAAGTGTCTCTCAGCCATTAGGGATTCCTCCTTTGTGAATTCTCTATTTAGTTCTGTTCCCCAAATTTTGAATGGATTATTTGGTTTCTTGGCATTTAATTTCTTGAGTTCTTTGTAGATTTTGGATATTAGCCCTCTGTCAGATGTGGGGTTGGTGAAGATTTTCTCCCAGTCTGTAGGCTGCCATTTTGTTCGAATGACAGTGTCTTTTACCTTACAGAAGCTTTTCAGTTTCATGAGGTCCCATTTATTGATTGTTGATCTCAGGTCCTGAGCTGTTGGTGTTCTGTTCAGGAATTTGTCACCTGTGCCAATGAGTTCGAGGGTTTTTCTCAATTTTACTTTTAGTAAATTTAGTGTGACCGGACTTATGTTAAGGTCTTTGATCCACTTGGACGTAAGTTTTGTACAAGGTGATAAGTATGGGTCTAATTTCATTCTTTTTTTTTTCATTCTTTTTTTTCCTTTATTTTTTATTTCTTCAAGTTACATCTCAATCTCACTCCCCTCCCTATTCCCCCTCCAGTCCCACCCTCCCACCCTCAACCCCTCATCCTCTTCCCTTTTTTTTTTCTTTTAAGTTTAAGGTATATCTTATTTCCCCCTACAGTTTCTCCTTTCAGGCCAACAAATGGCTCTTTCTCTTATAATAATAAATACAATACAGTACAACAGAGGTAATTAGGCCACAGTTATGAGGGTTATATGGCTTAACGTACATTCCCAATGACCAGTCCATATGTATTTGGTACCTGACTTTAACATTCTACTATCTAAACATCTCCATGAGTTTAAAGTTCTATATCTGACTCAACATTCATACTAATTTCAACACATTTTAAAAGTATCTTCTTAGATGTATAACACTCTCTTGACTCCTAAACAACTCAAAATTTAATTATGAGACTTTATCTATCTGTTCTTCAATCACCTCAGAGACCTGAGAGGGATAAATATATCTGATTTTATAGGAAGTACAGGGTCTGCAGCTTCCCAAACTAAGAAATGACATACCAGTGGATGCCTGGACAGTTCCCATTTTCTCTCCATACATTACAGCATCGCTCTTCAGTCGTTTGGCCCCGCTTCTCTGACAGACATTGATTGTAGAGCAGGGGTTATGAAGGACTTACCTACAAGTGGACATCCAGTTAGACCAGCACCATTTGTTGAAGATGCTGTCCTTCTTCCATTGTGCCGTTTTGGCTTCTTTGTCAAAAATTAGGTGGCCATAAGTGTGTGGGTCTATTTCTGGATCTTCAATTCGATTCCATTGATAAACTAGTCTGTTTCTATACCAATACCATGCTGTTTTTACAACTATTGCTCTGTAGTACAGCTTGAAATCTGGGATGGTGATACCTCCAGATGTTTTTTTATTGTACAGGATTGATTTAGCTATTCTGGGCTTTTTGTTGTTCCATATGAAATTGAGAATAGCTCTTTCCAAGTCTACAAAAAATTGTGTTGGTATTTTGATAAGTATTGCATTGAATCTATATATTGCTTTTTGTAGGATGGCCATTTTTATTATGTTGGTCCTACCTATCCATGAGCGTGGGAGATCTTTCCATCTTCTAAAGGCCTCTTCCATTTCTTTCTTCAAGGGCTTGAAGTTCTTGTTGTACGCGTCCTTTACTTGCTTGGTTAGAGTTACCCCCAGGTATTTTATATTGTTTGGGGCTATTGTGAATGGTGTTGTTTCCCTTATTTCTTTCTCAGCCTATTTGTTTGTTGTATAAAGAAGGGCTTCTGATTTTTTTGAATTAATTTTTTATTCAGCCACTTTGCTGAAGGTGTTTATCAGCTGTAAGAGTTCTCTGGTGGAATTTTTGGGGTCACTTATGTATACTATCATATCGTCTGCAAATAGGGATAATTTGACTTCTTCATTTCCAATGTTTATCCCCTTGATGTCCTTTAGTTGTCTTATTGCTCTAGCAAGGACTTCAAGTACTATATTGAAGAGATATGGTGAAAGTGGACATCTGAAACCGAACTTTTTAGTTATTATTTAACACTTATTTATTACTAAATTCACTTATAACAAACACCATTAATTTCTTAACTATTAAACCTATAAATTCCTACAACCCCTTTAACCTATCCACTAAACCTATTGATAATCATAACAACTACTTTCATACCCTTTTAGAATGATACAGTCTCTGGGGCAGGTCCTCAGTCGTCAGGAAACCAGTCTCGGGGGTAGACTCTTTAACGCACTTAGCAGTCCTTTTTCTGGAATAGCTCAGGCGCAGGTTCGTCAGGGTAAATTTGCTATCGAAGTCTCACTTTAAATAAGGCTTGAGGCTTTCTTCTCTCTGGGAGACCTCAGCGTCTGTAGGCCACCTTACTTCCTTCGTATCAGCAACTCTGCCGTTCTGCCTCAGTCTTTAAAGCTGGCCACAGTTCCGTTCAGGCCACTGTTCGGACAGGTCAAACCCCTCTAGGCAAAAGCTGAGCCACAGGGTTTAGTCCTTGGCCTTTTGCTGTCTTGCCGAGGCTTTCTCTGCTCACCAGCTTCCTTCTGCCTCAGGGAGATCTGGCCATTGGTCTACCAGAACTTTCTCCAGCAGGACTCTCGGAGCTCTCTCATATCGGGGGCCCTTAGCACGCACGCGCCTCTCTGGCGTCATCCACTTGTCCTTAAATAGGATCACTCCTTGTTCCACCTGCTTCAGCTTAATTTGGGCTCTGCCCACTTAGCAGTTGAAAGCAATGCCAGGTCATAAAGTCTTTCCTTCTTTCACCTGGCTTCAACCTTGATTTTCAGTCCAAAGAGACTCCCCTCATTTCACCTGACTTCATCCATAAGCTGATAAGCTAATTGCTCACAGCAGTTGATCTTCATGCCCCGAATTAATAGATTGTATCAGAAACTTAGGTATTCACTAAATCTAACTTATATTAACCTATCAGCCCCTTCATATCCCCTTTCTTGTAAAATAAAAAATAAATCTACAAGCATAACTACATATACAATGTAAATAAATTGTCTATGTACAATACATAAACAATAACTTTGAATTTTCTTCAATGTACATTATAGCAAGAGTTAAAATAACCTTAAACTTCTCACAATACATAGTTGTGAGCCACCATGTGGTTGCTGGGAATTGAACTCATGACCTCTGGAAGAGCAGCCAGTGCTCTTAACCGCTGAGCCATCTCTCCAGCCCCACATAGTTGTATTTACATCTTTTGACAATCAAAAGACATGCAAACAAAATGATTTTAAATTCTTATCAATCCAAAACATTTTTAAACATGTATCAATAAACAGAATCTTAAATTTCTAACAATATAAACAAAATATTTTTTAAAGAGAGAGACAAGGAATACAGAAAGAAATCCCTAACTCCAACCCATATATATTTTTTTTTCCACTGTAACCATATGAATCCATGATGTCCTGAGTGCTCCAGCTGAAGTAGAACAGCTTTCCAAGATGATCTCTCATTAGAATCTGAAAGGGAAGATTCTGAGGAAAAACCTGACCATGCCACTCCAACCTCTACTGTTCCATTCATTGTATCCATTCATCGCAAATGACAAATTCATCTTATGCCATTCATCACAAACATTACACACAGACAATCACAATACATAACATAAGACAACAAAATTTTTTCATTCCACCTCCTGGGAATGAAGTTGAAAATATTTTTTGGGCACCCTTAAAAAATTGAGATATTGGCCAATTCCTGGGATGGTCAGCTATAGCTTTTTGTTGTCTAGGTCTCTATATGATCGATCATTTTGGGCTAGCCCTTTTAAAATTGATTTGCATGCTTTTTTTTTTTAATTAGTAACTGAAGCAGTCGTTAGGCTGAATCATTTGGCCTATTTGTCTTGATATTGTCATTCAGACTTTTGCTCTGAAAATAAATTTTTTTTTCTTTAAGGAGGAGAAAGGCATAGATTAATTTTGTAAGTCCACTTGAAGCATGAACTCTGTCCATCCTGGATAAAAGATTGGAATATCATGAACACCATAAACTTAATAAAATATTCTTACCATGCGAAGACATTCATATTTCAGCTAATGGGAGGTTCTCCCTGGTCAGATCTAATCTTTATAAGTTTTGTTGGTAACCACATTTTTTCATTCCTTGTAGACACATAGGCATAACCACGTCCCCATCTTAAAACCATTGCAGGTTTCCACTCTAAAGTTAACATATCCTTATAATATATTGGTTGATTTAATTCCTCAGTTTTTTGTATAACCCAATGTCTCTCAGCTGCAGTGGTACCCTTTTCACCAACATTTAGGAAATTCAAAGTTAGCAATGCATTGTGTAATCTATCCCTGGGATTCTTTAATTCCCCCTTTTGTTTAAAAAGCATCTCTTTTAAGGTACGATTAGCTCTTTCTACAATTGCTTGTCCTGTAGGATTGTGTGGTATACCAGTAACATGTTTTATATTATAATATGCAAAGAATTGCTTCATCTTATTAGATACATATGCAGGAGCATTATCAGTCTTAATTTGTGCAGGTACACCCATAAATGCCATTATTTCTAACAAATGTGCAATAACACAATCAGCTTTTTCAGAACTTAAAGCAGTTGCCCATTGAAACCCTGAGTATGTATCAATGGTATGATGTACGTACCTTTGTTTTCCAAATTCTGCAAAGTGAAAAACATCCATTTGCCAAATTTCATTCTTTTTAGTATCTCTAGGGTTACTACCAGCTGGTAATGGAATTTGGTTATACAGAGAACACGTAGGACATTTTTTAATTATTTCCCTGGCTTGTTGCCAGGTAATAGAGAATTTTTTCTTTAAACCTGAACTGTTAACATGATGTTTCTGATGAAATTTTGAGGCTTCCAACACATTTCCTATAAGTAATTGGTCAATTTCCTCATTTCCTTGTGCCAGTGGACCTGGCAACCCTGTATGGGATCGAATATGGGTTATATATAATGGATTATTTCTACCTCTGATGATCTGTTGCAACTGTATAAATAAAGAAGTTAATTCTGTGTTATCGGGAATAAATTCAGCAGTTTCTATGTGCAACAGACATCTTTGTCTTGTTCCTGAGTTTAGAGGAAATGCTTCAAGTTTCTCTTCGTTTAATTTGCTGTTGGCCACTGGCCTGCTCTATTTTGCCTTTATTATTTGTAGGTACAGTCCTTGTATGACCGTTCTCTCCAGAACTTCTTTTTATTTCTTTTTTTAATATTTACTTATTACTTCAGGTTGCATCTCCATCACAGTCTCCTCTTTCCACCCCTCCCAGTCCCGCTCTCCCACCCTCTATCCCCTTTCTCTTCCATCCCACTCCACTGGAGTGGAGTGCCTCTACACAAAAATCCCCCTCCCCAGTCAGCAGTCATATGAGGGCCAAGAGCCTCCTCATACACTGGGGACCTACAAGGCAGCACCACTAGGGCAAAGTTTCTCATTGACAGGAAAAATAGTCTATGTTCATGTTCCCTTTGATGCATTGCTTGTAGCATAGTTATCCTGTATTATATGGCTAAAATCCCTGACTATATCGATGCCATGTGCATCTTTCTGAGCTTGGGTTAGCTCACTCAGGATGAGGTTCTCTAGTTCCATCCATTTGGCTGCAAATTGCATGATTTCGTTGTTTCTGATGGGTGAGTAGTATTCCGTTGTGTAGATGTACCACAGTTTTTTAATCCATTTGGTTGAGGGACATCCTGGTTGTTTCCAGTTTCTAGCTATTACAAATAAGGCTGCTATGAACATAGATGAGGAAACTTCCTTGTGATTAGGTGAGGAATCATTTCGATGTATACCCAGAAGTGGTATGGCTGGGTCCCAAGGCAGAGCTATTCCAGGTTTTCTAAGTTATCACCAGACTTACCTCCATAGTGGTTGCTCAAGCCTGCACTCCCACCAGCAATGAAGGAAAGTTCCCCTTTCTCCACAACCTCGCCAGCATGTGCTGTCATTTGAGCTTTAGATCCTTGCCATTCTGACAGTTGTGAGATGGAATCTCAGAACATCTTGAGTTGCATTTTTCTGATGATTAAGGAAGCTGAGCATTTCTTCAAGTGTCTCTCAGCCACTAGCATTTCCTCCTTTGTGAATTCTCTCTTTAGCTCTGTTTCCCATTTTTTTTTTGATTGGATTATTTGGTTTCTTGGCATTTAATTTCTTGAGTTCTTTGTAGATTTTGGATATTAGCCCTCTGTCAGATGTGGGGTTGGTGAAGATCTTTTCCCAATCTGTAGGCTGCCATTTTGTTCAAATGACAGTGTCTCTTGCCTTACAGAAGCTTTTCAGTTTCATGAGGTCCCATTTATTGATTGTTGGTCTTACATCTTGAGCTGTTAGTGTTCTGTGCAGGAAGTTGTCACCTGTGCATATGACTTCGAGGGTTTTTTCCCACTTTCTCTTCTAATAGTTTTAGTGTGTCAGGCCTTATGTTAAGGTCTTTGATCAACTTGGACTTAAGTTTTGTACAAGGTGATAAGTATGAGTCTAATGTCATTCTTTTACCTGTGGACATCCAGGTGGACTAGCACCATTTGTTGAAGATGCTGTCCTTTTTCCATTGTGTGGTTTTGGCTTCTTTGTCAAAAATTAAGTGGCCATAGGTGTGTGGGTTCATTTCTTGGTCTTCAATTTGATTCCATTGATCTACTGGTCTGTTTCTATACCAGTACCATGCTGTTTTTATTACTATTGCTCTGTAGTATAGCTTCAAATCTGGGATGGTGGTACCTCCAGATTTCATATATGAAATCTGTATATATATATATATATATATATATATACATATACACACACATATATATATATACACACAGGATTGATTTAGCTATTCTGAGTTTTTTGTTTTCCATATGAAGTTGAGAATTGTTTTTTCCAGGTCTATAAAGAATTGCAATGGCTTCTGATTTTTTTTAATTAATTTTTTATCTAGCCACATTGTTGAAGGTGTTTATCAGCTGTAAGTGTTCTCTAGTGAATTTTTGGTTGCTTATATATACTATCATATGGTCTGCAAATAAGGATAATTTGACTTCTTCATTTCCAATTTGTATCCCCTTGATCTCCTTAAGCTGTCTTATTGCTCTCGCAAGAACTTCAAGTACTATGTTGAAGAGATATGGTGAATGTGTACATCCTTATCTTGTCCCTGAATTTAGAAGAAATGCTTCAAGCTTCTCTCCATTTAATTTGATGTTGGCTAATGGATTGTTGTATATTGCCTTTATTATTTCTAGGTATGGTCCTTGTATGCCCGTTCTTTCCAGGACTTTTAGCATGAAGGGGTGTTGTATTTTGTCAAATGCTTTTTCAGCATCTAGCAAGATGATCTTGTGTTTTTTTTTTTCTTTCAACTTGTTTATATGGTGAATTACATTGATGATTTTCATATGTTGAATCATCCCTGCATTCCTGGGATGAACTCTACTTGATCATGGTGTATGATACTTTTGATGTGTTCGTGGATTCGGTTTGCCAGTACTTTATTAAATATTTTTGCATCTATGTTCATGAGAGAAATTAGTCTGAAGTTTTCTTTCTTTGTTGGGTCTTCATGTGGATTAGGAATCAGTGTGGCTGTGGCCTCATAGATTGAGTTTGGCAGCGTTCCTTCTGATTCTATTTTGTGGAAGAGTTTGAAGAGTATTGGTATTATATCTTCTTTAAAGGTCTGGTAGAATTCTGTGCTGAAACCATCTGGCCCTGGGCTTTTTTTTTGGGGGGGGGGAGATTTTTAATGGCTATTTCTATTTCCTTAGGGGTTATAGGGCTGTTTAATCTGTTAACCTGATCTTGATTTGCAGGTGTGATATCTTGAAATAAGACTATAAGCAAATTGTGCTGCTGAATTTTGTGTATCTTGCATGATTGTATAATGGCACATAAAATTAGCTTTTACCTAAGCATAGTATGAAGAATCTAAAATAAATTCACAGAGAACTGGCACAACCATGCTTTTATTTAAAGCAGATTATTGTGGAAATCTTATAGATAATCATAAAATTACAAATAGGAATACAGGAAAACTTTGAGATAAAACTTCATGACAGCTTGAAACAGGAGGTAGAACTAAATAGTTTCAAAACAGACTTGAAAGTATTGTTACTTGATTTCATACTGGACCTGACATTGGGAAGGAATAGGAATAACAGCCTTAGAGAAATTTCATAGCTTTTTTAATGCTGGAATCTAAGAAGTGGGTGACACTGACTAGGAAATATCAAGCCAAATAGTGACAGTTTTACATGCAAGTTCTGATGTGCAAGTCTTGAGGAATGCTCACAGTGTGGGTAGAAAGGTATATGCAACAGAGGCAAGAGAGAATCAGACAGAAAGTAAAAGGTTCTAAGCACAAGAGAGTATTCTCATTTATTTAGCTGAATAAGGGAGAGTCAAGTAGAGGGGACAGAGTGGAGTCAGGACATTCAATGAAATGAAGATGAATAACTCTTGAATGAGCAGAGTGTGAAATGCATAAGAAGAGTTTGAAGTGGGAAGACATGTGAGATATGGGTGAGCAAAGTAAGACGACAGAGAAGCAAGCATGTTTGAGAGAAAAATGTTGTTTCCAAGCAACACTGACCAATTACTTCAGCACTTTTTTGATATAAAATTAAGCTGTGTTCAATTCATACTGGACTTTTCTAATGCATTTCTCAATGGGATTAAGACTAATTATAATTAACTGGTTATTGTGATGGATCATAGATTCTAATGGAACTGAAGAATTCAGTGAAAGCATGAAGGGAAGAATAGAATTAAAAGTAGAGATTCTCACATAGCTAAATAATTCAATGAACACATAAATGAATATTAGGATAAAAAGTCTATGACCCTCAATAGAATCATGAAAATTATATAGTGGAAGATACATGCACAGTTACAAGCAATGAAATTGGGAGGGGATGATCAGAATTCAGAATTTGTATAACTTGGTGATGGTATAATCAAAAATGTGACTATGAGAGTAGTGCAGATAAAATATTGTTCAGATAATAAGATCATAAAATTGTATGGTTAGGAGAACGAATGATAAAGGTACAGTACATGAAGAGCACTGAACTCCCAGAGTCTTTTTCAGTACGTAAGAAAGACATTGATTTCAACTAAATGAATTGGCTATTTCACACAGTCTTGGAAATATATGACCTGAGTTACCTCATGTCTGTCTAACCTTTGATTACTTGAATGGACGGAAGCTAAAAAAAAATCAATAAATTACATATGGTCTAATTGCTCCTTTAAAACCAAGTACTTCAATTTACTTTATGTTACAATAGAAATTGATCACCAGTGAAGTAAAGTGTTTCCCAAGGTTGCATCAAAAATTTATAGGAAACTAAACACCAGGAAACCAAATAATGCAATGAAATATTGGGGAGCAAACTCTGAGAATTCACAAAAGAAGAATCTCTAATGGCTGAGAGACACTTAAAGAAATGCTCAGCATCCTTAATCATCAGAGAAATGCAACTCAAGACGACTCTGAGATTCCATCTCACACCTTTCAGAATAGCTAAGATCAAAAACTCAAATGACAACACATGTTGGTGAGGTTGTGGAGAAAGGGGAACACTCCTCCATTGCTGGTGAGAGTGCAAACTTGTACAACTACTATGGAAATCAGTCTGCCAATCTTAGAAAAGTTGGAATAGCTCTACCTCAAGACCCAGCCATACCACTTCTGGATATACATTCAAAGAATTCCTCTCCAAATCACAAGGACATCCTTCACATACATTCATAGCACCTTTGTTTATAAAACCTAGAAACTAGAAACAACCCAGATGTCCCTCAACCAATGGATAAAAACTATGGTACATTTACACAATGGAATACTATTCAACCATCAAAAAAAAAAGATATCATGCAATTTGCTGCCAAATGGGTGGAACTAGAAAAGCTCATTCTGAGTGAGATAACTCAGACCCAGAAAGATGCATATGGCATTATTCACTTATAACTGGATTTTAGCCATATTGCAGAGGATAACTATCCTACATCCAACAGACTGAAAGGAACAGGAAGATAGACTTTGTGACCTGCTAGTGGGACACTTTGCCCTAGTGGAGCTGCCACGTAGGCCCCCAGTGCAAGAGAAAGCTCTGAGCCCTCATATGACTGCTGAACTGAGGGCGGCTGATATGTAAGACACCCCACACTGGAGGAGTAGGATAGATGGGAAAAGGGGGAAAGGGTGAGAAGGTAGGACCAGGAAGGGGGGTGGGAGGGGACTGTGATGGAGTTGTGACTTGAAGTAATAAATAAACATAAAAAAATTAGTTTAGTTTTCTTTCCATACCATCAAATTCAGGTAGTATTTTTCAGTTCTACTGTGTAAATGTTTAGGGTTTTAAAAGGAGACCAATAAGTAATATCTTTCTTGCTCACTTTCTTCTTTCTTTCTTTCTTCCTTTCTCTTTTCCTTCCTTCTTTCTTTATTCTTTTTTCTCTTGTATATGTGTGCATGGTATGTCTGTGTGATCATATATGTGTTAAATATCTCTCTCTCTCTCTCTCTCTCTCTCTCTCTCGTGTGTGTGTGTGTGTGTGTGTGTGTGTGTGTGTGTGTGTGTGTATGTGTGTGTGAATGTAAAGGCCAGTGATTGATGTCACATATCTTCCTGTCTTCCTCAATCACTGTCCACCTTATATATTGAGGCAAAGTCTTTCACTTGAACACAGGGCTCTTTGATTTGCTTAGTCTAGCTAATGAACCTCCCATCTATTGAAATAATAGTTAGTCCACAAGGCCTGCTGGACATTTAACATTAGATGACAAAGATTCAAACTCTGGTCTTCACTCATGAATATTACTTTACTCGGCTATACATTTTTGAAGTCCTCCTGCTCCAGTTATGAATAAGTCACAGATAGGAAAAACGGTGAGTACATTACTTATACACCCTAAGTTTTAGAAGGTCAGACCCAAAACATGTGAGTTGAAGAGGAGGTAGAAAGATTATAAGAGTCAGAGGACCAGGATATCTTCTGAGTTTGTGTCTACTAGAAATGACAAATAAGTTTCACCCAAGATACCACAACAACATGGCTGCCTACACATGATCTGAACAAGAATAATACCAGTGCACATGCTAGTGTAGAAAGAAGAAATCTCATGAGGCCCTAACCCTAGAAAAAGAACTATGGGTAATGAAGAAATACTGAAAGCAGGAGAACCATTCTTACTTATGAATGAACCCCTACTCCTAATTAGTTATCTAGTGCTAAGTAATCAATCCTGAAATCATATACATACAAGCAAGACATCGTATATTTAGCTGATTGTACTTGAAGGTTTATGTGTACACATACACACACATATTTATAAATAAATAATGAGGCCATGAATTTCAGAGGAGCAGGAGGGTAGAAGAAGGGGTCATGAGAGGGGTTGGAGGAGAAAAGGGTAGGAAGAAAATTATGTAATTATATTTAAATTATAAAAATAATATTTAAAAAGTAAGCAGGCTCACTCTATTTCTCCAAGATTTATGAAATGATAAATCTATTCATCTGAAAAGTATTTATAAAACAAAACTAAAATAAAAATAAAAAAGAAGAGCCCTAGGCTCATCAACATATTGACATATAATAATATAAAAAGCTATCAAGAGATGGAAAATAACTTCTCCCAAATAACAAGGAAACTACTATCAACTCTTCCTCCAGCTTCCCCTCCTCCTCAACACTGGCTTATGTTGAAAGCACAAACCAACCTAATGAAAGCTTGGTCAGACAAAATCCTGTAGAGGATTTTGACATAGGAATTGTGGGAACCTTACTGGTTTTTTGTTTGTATGTTTGTTTGTTTGTTTTTCTTTTTCTTTTTTTACTCCATGTCCCAACTTCTCAACCAGAACAGGCCACTCTGGGGCTCATTTTGCTTCTCTGCATCTTTATCTGAGTATCTTTCTTTCTTCAATATCTTTCTCTTTGGCTTCTTAAACTAAAATATTGCATATATCTTGAGAGAAATAGAAAGTTTCAGACATGTGTAAAGCATTGTCATGTTCACCTTTTATACAGCCACAGTGAAAGAAATCAGAAGCTCAATTCCTCAGCCTTGTAATGAGACATAACTGTTGCATCATTTGCCAGATGTAGTGTCCTCATATTTCCCTGCAACTCAAGTTTAAATTTAAATAGATATCATTTATCATTTATAGATAAATATTTGCCATGAAATAATTGTCAAGGTAGTAATGAAGCCAGAAGTGGGAACTATATCTATGTTGCTTTCCCTAATGGTAAAGTGTTTGAGAATGTTTAAATTCTCATAAGTTTATAGTCATACTACATGCTTTTCTCCCACTGGAAATATCCATAATTTAAAGGGAATGTTAACATAGTCAGAAGCTGTGGTTTGGCTTGAGGTACAGAACCAATGCTCAATATATACTATTAAAGAGTATTCTTCACTGATCTCTGAGAGGATGGATTTGATGGAGACAACCATTTAGAACTATGTGTTCCAAGGTCTCTTTCTCTCTCTTTCTCCTAAATATCTGGCTGTGGGTCTCTGTACCTCCTCCCATCTGCTGAAGGTAGGAAGACTCTCTGATGATGGTTGAACAAGGTACTGATCTATAATTATAACAGAATATCATTAGGAGTCATTTCATCACTATTTTCATGTTAGACCAGTAGTTTTTGGTTTTGTGCCTTCTCTTGGGACTCTTTTCCTTGTTTTGGTTTGATTTGTGAACTACAATGTGATGGTTTTTGTTTATTTCAGTATATTTTATTTTTTTATGTTTTGTTGTTATCTCTTAGAAGCCTGTTCTTTTCTAATGAGATACAGGAGAAAAAAAAACTGCACCCAGGTGGTAGGGAAGGGGAGGAAGAACTGGGAGGAGTAGAGGTAGAGGAAACATCTGAATATATTGTATGATAAGAGAATATATTTTCAATAAAAGGGGACTAGGGTTAGGATGGAACAAAAATACAGTTTTAATTTGCATGTCCATGATGGTTAAGAACATTGGATACTTTTTATGCATTCATTGCCATTCTTATAGCTTCCTCTAAGAACTCTCTAATTGGGATTTTTACATTTAGTTTCTACAGTTCTTTATACCTTGTAGTTATCAATGTTGTGCCTAATGCGCACTTCACAGATTTTCCCAACTCTTTAAGATGTCTCTGTGCTCTAGTGATCGCTTCATTTGCTATACAGGAGCTTTTTAAATTTCATGCCTGCTGTAGCAGTTGTCAATTCTTGGGGTTATTTCCTATGTTTTTGGAGGTTTTTTTTTTTTTTTTTTTTTTTTAGAAACTCTTTGCTTATAGTCACAGCACTTGCAAGAAAATGAATGGAACTGGAGATATTATTTTAACAAAAAAGGGCCAGACTCAAAAAGACAAACATTTCATTTTTTTCATATGCAGAATCTAGATTTGTATGTGTACATGTGTGTAACAAAATTAGAAGTAGGGAGAGTTTCTAATTGAGGAAAAGTGATTCAGATAGCAAAATAATAGAATATATGTGATACGAAAACAGAGCGGGGTAGTATTTGGAGAATGAAGAGAACCAGTAAGAAAGGAAAAGGGAGAGGGCTTTAAAAGATGACAAATAAATATTGGGTATATATATATATATATATATATATATATATATATATATATATATAGTGAAGTGAACACTTCATATATATACATATATAATGAAACCCATTTTTATTTTTAAATATGAAAATCAAAAGCATTTATTAAACTTCTTTAAAAACATATCACAAAACAGAAAAAGGGGACTTAAAAAGATGCCAGTTGATATCCAGATGGGTATGCATCTGAAACCTATGCATAGAGTGCCAAGCACAATTGGGTAGTATGTAACATCTGAGGGTGCACAGGTGCTCAGCATGAGAGAAATAAGGATGCCCCATTTACCCTTGCCTTGTAATGGATAGTGTCCTCCAGCAATGCACCACGGCCATCTCAGGTGCCATGTAGCCAAGTGGAAAGCAGTAGTAAGGATTTATGGTTTAAATAAATTACTTCCAGAAGTGATGTTTCCAAGCTATTAGTGTGGAACAAATAGTCTGAAAGATCTGGAGAGAGAAGACAGATTTCTTTAAGCTAGTCAGAGGAATGAGCAAGTCACAGCTTCACCTCTTCAAATCACATTTATGCATCTGTTCTTGTAACACTATTAAAAATACCACACAACACAATTATCAACTATGTTCAGGCAATATGAAGTTTTCTAGCACCTTAGTTTCTGTTTCTTATTCAGGCAATATGCAAGCAAAAATTTGGTCAGTTAAAATTGAGGGTGATAAAAATAGCCTTCATTTTCTAACTCAAATTGCATCTGCTTTAAAGCTTACACTGAAGTAGTCATATAAATCCAATCAAGTGTTTATGAAAGAAATAATTATCTTATATATCATTATGTGAGGAGAGAATAAGGGAAGACTCCAGTCCTTTGGTGGTACCCAAGCCCACAGCCCCAAATTTTCAGTGACAGAAAATAGCAAGCACTCATTGCTCACTCACTTTACATGCTTAGTAAGATATATCAGAGAACTGCACTCTTTGTTGTCATTTTAGCATCATTTGAAGCTAACAATGTGCACTAAACTATGGCATCATTGGTCTATTATATGCCATTTGCTTTATAATCAGGAGAAAAAGCATGGGATAATGAATGTCCTAGTTTGGAAACACACCCACCACTTCTCACATTTGCTAGATATAAATAACTCATCACTCAGGCAACTTTAATTTCAAAGGAATAGGGAGGGACAAGTTTTCATGAACCCAGAAGTAAATGAGAGTCATATACAAATAAAAAACATTTGTAAAGTCTAAAATGCCTAGCACCATTTAGTCAGTTGGTCAGTCTATATCTGATGTAATCTCAACTCTTCCTCCAAGGAGGTATCATCAGTGTCTAGCGTATGCCTATGATGGAATGTGGTATTTATAACAGGATCAAATTCTTCATCAGATAATTAGATACTAGAAAGCAAACTCACCGTGTCCAATAACAGTATACATGGGCAAAAACAGAACACAATAAAAAAACAATAAATGTTCACTTCACTTCAAAATGATGAATGGGAAACATAAAAATAACCACTGGTTCCTACCAGTTCTGAAATTCCATTGAGCAAATGTTGTCAAAGCTCTTCCATTAGAAGAAAAGTCTTACTGCTTTTCCTAGCTCCTTGGCTGCTTTTTTTTTTTTCTCTGTGCTGCAAGAGTTTTGTGGGATGGATGGCTTTTCCCTTTTTAGGCTTGAATGAAACACCACACTGGGAGGCATGGGTCACAGTATCCTCTATAACACCATTGGTGTGAGAACAGATACCATAATTGTGGTCAGTTATTCCCTTTGAAATTGGCTTTGATAATGTGAAAGAGAAAAAAAGGAAGAAGTCTTCTCTCCCCAAAATATGATGCCAAGGTATATTTTCCCCTCATTATGTTTTCTGGGGACTACTTTTGGAACAGTTTGTGAAAGAAAAAAAACAGATGGATGGTTCATAACCATCTATCTTCCTTCTCTCTATTGATAAACTTCTCTATAAATTAATGAGACCAAGAAAGCCAAAGCTTGGCCATCAAATGCCTCAGACAGAAAACAACACTTTTCTCTCCTACTCGCATTACATGATGCAGAATAAGAAATTTCAACATACATGATTTCAATGGTGAAAGAATTATAGTCCTCCTCATACCTGGAAATGAAAAGGATGCCAAACAACACATTTTCTGTCTACCACAGATGACCTCAGTGCTCAGATTTCCCAGGAATATCTACCAGCTCCTTCTCTGCAGGGGCATTTTCTGAGCTCAGAGATCAAGCTCTCCCTCACCCCAGGCCACTAGTCAACATTCAGGAAATCTTCCCTCACTTTCTGGTCTGGAATCCACCGAAATGTTCTCACATTGTTAGGCACTCTTCAGACATTGATGTCATTCTTGAAAATATTAAAGTCCAGAGGTAGAGAAGCCTTCATCTTGCCAGTTCTTCTATTGTATATCTTTGCTTATTTAATGCCAAAATTTATTTTGAAATCATATCATTATGCATTTATTGAATTATTTCATTGAGTTCTTAATTTTAAACATGGTTCTTTGGATTCTTTTATTGTCATTGAGGATTTAACTTACTCTATTTCTCAGTCATTTATCTGCATAGTTATGCCAGTTTTTAAGATTGAACCAATTATAAGGGTTTTGCATTATTCTAAGTGTTCCATTTAATCAGTCAGTCACATGACAATGATTTTCTCAAGGGTTCAAACATGTTAATAACATATCAAGTTTTTCTCCATCACCCCTTTTTCCTCACCTACTGTAACATCAAACTATCATAATCTTCTCAGGGTCATCTGCCAAGCTAATTTGCTTTATTTTTTCTAACTGTTCTCTTGGTTTATCAAATATCAGTATTTAAGGAACACCTGTTATTCTGTGTTGTTGATTCCATGTTCTTCCTCTCTTCTGGTCTTGAGTTATAGTCCTCTTGACTTGCCGAAAAAGCTTAAGTTGAGTACTGGGAATATGGCTGAGGAGTTCAGATCCCCATATTCAAGAAAAACTGTTCTGTAACTCCAGGGAGGATGATAGAAGAATGACAAGGCAGGAATATCCCAGCCATCTTAGCTAGAGAGTGAACTGCAGGAGTTTGATATGCTCCTCTGGTGTGGAGTGCCCCCACATATCAGTCCCCTCAGTTCATCAGTCATATGAGGGCTAAGAGCTTCCTCTTGTAGTAGGGCCTGATGTGGCAGCTCCACTAGGGCAAAGTGTCCCACTAATAAGTTACTTCACTACATGATATTTGGTTCTTTATTCTCTATCTTTCATCTTGTACAATCTCTTAAAATGGAAATCATTCTTGACTCTCCAGTCATACTTAGAAGCCTGATTGGAAGTTCTTAGCTCCTAGAAAGTCCGTATGAATCTCTGGGTTTCCCTGTTAAGATAGTAGTTCAAGTAATGAGTTCTGGTTGTCTTATATACAATTGCTATTTTCTACATAAAGAAAAGCTTCATATTCAGTGCTGTGCTTCCCATCCACCTTTTCCAACCTGCTCATGTGATCCTTCAGGACTGATGAAGCCTCTTGGGTAGGAGAGTGAAGCTTTTCATTATACTCCAGTTGTCAGTGATATGGTTCACCACAATTTCTATTGCAATTCATCAAACAAACACTTCAAAATTATTTTATCTTATTAGTCTATAGAATATGCTCATGCCTTCCATAAGTCAGGGGAAGACAGATACCACCTACAGCTGGGCCTGTCAAATAATCTTTTTTAGCCACTTGATTCAGGCATACTATCTGTGGAATAGAAGAACCACGCTTCTATCCATCACAGCAACATACTTACCAAGATTTCCAAATGAAGAATGAAAAGAAAGTCATCATCTCCAAATCATCGATGGATAGGAAGAGAGCACATAGACTGCACTTTGTATCAAGACTTTATTCGTGTACTGGAGAGATGATCCACATCAAAATTCCATGTGTGACTTTTCTGGCCAGATCATATGCAAGTACAAAGCATTACTGTCTGTTTCCTGTGGGAAAAATTCCTTCACCACATGAGACTTGATATATAACTAATGCTTTAGAAGCTCCAGGTAAAGATACAACTACTGAATCAACCACCACTCATAGACTATGATCATAAGCCTTCATCAGTATTTTATGAAGAATTTTTTTCTTTTGTCAGTGTCATTTCATAACCATCCCCAGGTGGGTCATGTGACAAACCCAGTCACAAGTGCTAAATCCTGGCTTTCTGACACTACCTGGTGCTAACAGTTTCATTCCCACTGGTTTCTTAAAATACTGAACAAAGACCAAATGGTCACAGCACTTAGCAGCATCTCAGTAAAGGGCCCTCCAACCCAGGACTGTGAAATGCACAGACCTTTTATACTTAATATATGGCCTATACTTCTAGGAGTTAAACAGTGGCACATTGTCACATGTTTTTTTTTTTTTTCCTTTATTTTTTATTTCTTCAAGTTACATCTCAATCACAGTCCTCTCCCTATTCCCACTCCAGTCCCACCCTCCAACCCTCAAACCCCCATCCTCTTCCTTTTTTTTTTTTTTTAAGTTTAAGGTATATCTTATTTTCCCCCTACAGTTTCCCCTTTCAGTCCAACAAATGGCTCTTTCTCTTATAATAATAAATATAATACAAAACAACACAGGTAATTAGGCCACAGTTATGAGGGTTATATGGTTTAGCGTACATTCCCAATGTCCAGTCCATATGTATTTGGCACCTGACTTTAACATTCTACTATCTAACCATCTCTATGAGTTTAAAGTTCTATATCTGACTCAACATTCATACTAACTTGCAACACAATTTTAAAAGCATCTTCTTAGGTCTATAACACTCTCTGGACTCCTAAACAACTCAAAATTTAATTATGAGACTCTAGCTATCTGTTCTTCAACCACCTCAGAGACCTGAGAGGGATAAATATATCTGATTTTATAGGAAGTACAAGGCCTGCAGCTTCCCAAACTAAGAAATGACATACCTGTGGCTGCCTGGACAGTTCCCATTTTCTCTCCATACATTACAGCATCGATCTTTAGTCATTTGGCCCCATTTCTCTGACAGACATTAATTGTAGAGCAGGGGTTATGAAGGACTTGCCTACCCTGTCTTGGCAGAGCCAGGCTGTCGACTTACCTGCTTCCAGGTTTTGTCCTTTTTGGACAGCATTCTGTGTACAGTTGGAGCAAGGGGCTTTTCCTACCAAGAGATAGGCTTGCGACTAATTCAATCATCTCCCACTGGAGATTCTTCGATGCTCATCTTCTACTTGGGGTAGAATAGGGGGTGCTGTCAGGAGTCGATATGTCTTGATATAAAAAAAATCTAAAGTTACAAAAACAACTTTGAATGCCATATTCTGCAGATCTCTTGAGGTTTTTGAAGAGGCCCTATCTATCTCTTATATTAGGGTAAGCAGATGGTGCTTGTGTCTTAGCAGCTTTATTTCTGATTAGCTTAGAAAATAACTATAATAGGCTGTCATAGTACCTAACTGAATGACCGGCTTGCATAAATATCAGTTTGCATTTCTTAATTATCCTAACCAGTTTATGACAATTAGTAGTAAAAGGCCAAAATATCCCATTTCATTTTTTTTCTTTACCTCCTAACCCTTCCATCCCATGTCTCTGGTGTGGGGTGTCCTCATATTACAGTCCCTCATCTCAGTTGAGAGGTCGTATGAGGGCCAAGAGCCTCTTCATTCACTGGGGGTCTACAAGGCAGTACTATCAGTGAAGAGTGTCTCATTGCCCGGGAGAGAGAACTAAAAAACAAACAAACAAAAACAGCAGACATATAGATAAAAAATGACTAAAAAATAGAAAAAAAATATTTAAAAAATATAAAAAATAAGTAAAAAATAAAAAGTCTATGTCCAAGTTTCCTTTGGTGTGTTAGTTGTAGTATCGATACCTTCTACTATATAGCTAAAATCCTACTATAAATGAATAGATGCCACATGCATCCTTCTGGGTCTGGGTTAGCTCACACAGGATGAGCTTTTCTAGTTCCATCCATTTGGCTGCAAATTGCATAGTTTCATTGTACCTGATAGCTGAATAATATTACATTGTGTAGATGTACCACAGTTTTTTAACCTGTTCTTAGGTTGAGGGACATCTGGGTTGTTTCCAGTTTCTAGCTATTACAAATAAGGCTGCTATAAACATAGATGAGGAAACTTCCATATTATTCCATGTAGAGGCATTTGGGTGCATACCCAGAAGTGGTATGGCTGGGGCCTGAGGCAAAGCTATTCCAAGTTTTCTAAGATATCACCAGACTGACCTCCATAGTGGTTGCACAAGCCTGCACTCCTACCAGCAATGGAGTAGGGTACCCCTTTCTCCACACCCTCGCCAGCATGTGCAGCTTTTGATCTTAGCTATTCTGACAGGTGTGAGATGGAATCTCAGAGTTGTCTTGAGTTGCATTTCTCTGATGACTAAGGATGCTGAGCATTTCTTCAAGTGTCTCTCAGCCATTAGGGATTCCTCCTTGTGAATTCTCTATTTAGCTCTGCCCCCATTTTTTTGATTGTATTATTTGGTTTCTTGACATTTAATTTCTTGAGTTCTTTGTAGATTTTGGATATTAGCCCTCTGTCAGATGTGGGGTTGGTGAAGATTTTCTCCCAGTCTGTAGGCTGCTGTTGTGTTCAAATGACAGTGTCTTTTGCCTTACAGAGGCTTTTCAGTTTCATGAGGTCACATTTATTGATTGTTGATCTCAGGTCCTAAGCTGTTGGTGTTCTGTTCAGGAAGTTGTCGCCTGTGCCAATGAGTTAGAAGGTTTCTCCCAATTTTTCTTCTAGTAGATTTAGTGTGACCAGCCTTATGTTAAGGTCTTTGATCCACATGGACGTAAGTTTTGTACAAGGTGATAAGTATGGGTCTAATTTCATTCTTTTACAAGTGGACATCCAGTTGGACCAGCACCATTTGTTGAAGATGCTGTCCTTCTTCCATTGTGCCGTTTTGGCTTCTTTGTCAAAAATTAGGTGGCCATAAGTGTGTGGGTCTATTTCTGGATCTTCAATTTGATTCCATTGATCTACTGGTCTGTCTCTATACCAATACCATGCTGTTTTTACAACTATTGCTCTGTGGTACAACGTGAAATCTGGGATGGTGATACCTCCAGATTTTTTTTATTGTAAAGGATTGATTTAGCTATTTGGGCTTTTTGTTGTTCCATATGAAATAGAGAATAGCTCTTTCCAAGTCTATAAAAAATTGTGTTGGTATTTTGATAGGAATTGAATTGAATCTATATATTGCTTTGGTAGGATGGCCGTTTTTATTATGTTGGTCCTACCTATCCATGAGCATGTGATATCTTTCCATCTTCTGAAGGCCTCTTCCATTTCTTTCTTTAAGGGCTTGAAATTCTTGTTGTACAGGTCCTTTACTTGGTTGGTTACCCCCAGGTATTTTATGTTGTTTGTGGCTATTGTGAAGGGGGTTGTTTCCCTTATTTCTTTCTCAGCCCATTTGTTTGTTGTATAAAGAAGGGCTTCTGATTTTTTTTTAATTAATTTTGTATCCAGCCACTTTGCTGCAGGTGTTTATCAGCGGTAAGAGTTCTCTGGTGGATTTTTTGGGGTTGCTTATGTATACTATCATATCGTCTGCAAATAGGGATAATTTGACTTCTTCGTTTCCAATGTTTATCCCCTTATCACCTTTAGTTGTCTTATTGCTCTAGAAAGAACTTCAAGTACTATATTGAAGAGATATGGTGAAAGTGAACATCCTTGTCTTGTTCCTGAGTTTAGAGGAAATGCTTCAAGTTTCTCTCCATTTAATTTGATGTTGGCCACTGGCCTGCTGTGTATTGCCTTTATTATTTCTAGGTACGATCCTTGTATGCCCGTTCGCTCCAGAACTTTTAGCATGAAGGGGTGTTGGATTTTGTCAAATGCTTTTTCTGCATCTAGCGAGATTATCATGTGGTTTTTTTCTTTCATCTTGTTTATATGGTGAATGATGTTGATAGACTTTCGTATGTTGAACTATCCCTGCATTCCTGGGGTGAAGCCTACTTGATCATGGTGCATGATACTTTTGATGTGTTCTTGAATTCGGTTTGCTAGTATTTTATTAAGTATTTTTGCATCTATGTTCATGGGGAAGATTGGTCTGAAGTTCTCTTTCTTTGTTGGGTCTTTGTGTGGTTTAGGAATCAGGGTGACTGTGGCCTCATAGAATGAGTTTGGCAATGTTCTTTCAGATTCTATTTTGTGAAAGAGGTTGAAAAGTATTGGTGTTAGCTCCTCTTTGAAGGTCTGGTAGAATTCCGTGCTAAAGCCATCTGGCCCTGGGCTTTTTTTGGTTGGGAGATTTTTAATGACTGTTTCTATTTCCTTAGGGGTTATAGGGCTGTTTAATCTGTTTATCTGATCTTGATTTAGCTTCAGTAGGTGGAATCTATCAAGAAAATTGTCCATTTCACTTAAGTTTTCAAATTTGGTGGAATATAGATTTTTAAAGTAGGATCCAAATATTCTCTGGATTTCCTCAATGTCTGTTGTTATTTCTCCCTTTTCATTTCTGATTTTCTTGATTTGTGTTTTCTCCCTCTGTCTTTTAGTTCATTTGGCTAAGGGTCTGTCAATTTTGTTGATTTTCTTGAAGAACCAACTCTTGGTTTCATTGATTCTTTGTATAGTTCTTTTTGTTTCTAAGTTGTTGATTTCAGCCCTAAGTTTGATGATCTCATGCCTTCTGCTCCTCCTGGGAGTGTTTGCTTCTTTTTTTTTTTTTTCAGTTGACCCAGTTTAGCTGTTAATTCACTAATATGAGCTGTCACAATTTTCTTTTTGAAGGCACTTAGTGCTATGAACTTTCCTCGTAGCACAGCTTTCATTGGGTATGTTGTGTCATCATTTTCGGTGGATTTTAAGAAGTCTTTGATTTCCTTCTTTATTTCTTCCCTGACCCAGTGGTCCTCTAGTAAAGAGTTGTTCAATTTCCATGTGAATGTATACTTTCTGTTGATTCTTTTGCTATTGAAGTCCAGCTTTATTCCATGGTGGTCTGATAAGATACAAGGGGTTATTTCAATTTTCTTGTATCTGTTGAGGCTATCTTTGTGTCTAACTATATGGTCTATTTTGGAGAAGGTTCCGTGAGATGCTGAGAAGAAGGTGTATTCTTTTGTGTTTGGGTGAAAAGTTCGGTAGATATCTGTTAGGTCCATTTGGTTCATGATCTCTGTTAGACTCATTATTTCTCTGTTTGGCTTCTGTCTTGATGATCTGTCCATAGTTGTGAGTGGGGTGTTGAAGTCTCTCACTATTAAACTGTTTCGATCAATGTGCGATTTAAGTTTTAGAAGCATTTCTTTTATAAATGTAGGTGCCTTTGTATTTGGGGAATAGATGTTCAATATTGAGATGTCCTCTTGGTGGAAATTTCCTTTAACGAGTATGTAATGCCCTTCTCTGTCCTTTTTTATTAACATCAATTGGAAGTCTATTTTGTTTGATATTAGGGTGGCTACTCCAGCTTGTTTCCTGGGTCCATTTGCCTGGAAAACCTTTTCCCAGCCCTTTACTCTGAGATAGTGTTTATCTTCAATAGTGAGGTGTGTTTCTTGTATACATACAGCAAAAAGATGGGTCTTGTTTATGGATCCAGTCTGTAAGTCTATGTCTTTTTATTGGCGAGTTGAGTCCATTGATGTTGATGGATATTAGTGACCAGGGGTTGTTATTTCCCATTATTTTGGTATAGCTGGTTGTCTTGTGTTTCTTTTTTGTTTAGTTACTGTGCAGGTTTCTATTTCCTCTGTTTTCTTGGGTGTAGTTATCTTCTCTGGGTTGGATTTTCCTTCTAGGATCTTCTGTAGGGCTGGGTTTGTGGGGAGATATTGTTTGAATTTGATTTTGTCATGGAACATCTTGTTTTCTCCATCTATGTTGATAGAGAGTTTTGCTGGGTATAGTAGTCTGGCTGGGCACCTATGTTCTCTCGGGGATTGTAGGACATCTGCTCAGGCCCTTCTAGCTTTTTAAGTTTCTGAGGAGAAGTCAGGTGTGAGTCTGATGGGTCTGCCATTGTATGTGACTTGGCCTTTTTCTCTTATAGCTTTTAATATCTTTTCTTTGTTCTCTACATTTGGAGTTTCTATTATTATATGGCGAGAGGAGTTTCTTTTCTGATCTAATCTGTTTGGTGTTCTGTAAGCCTCTTGGATTTTTACTGGCATCTCTTTCTTTAGGTTTGGGAAGTTTTCTTCTATGATTTTGTTGAAGATATTTCCTGGGCCATGGAGTCAGGATTCTTCTCTTTCCTCTATGCCTATAATTCTTAGGTTCCTTCTTTTTATTGAGTCCTTGATTTCTTGGATGTTGTGGGTGAGAGACTTTTTAGCTTTCTCATTTTCTTTGGATGTTGTATTTATTTCTCCCATCGAATCTTCCATGCCTGAGATCCTGTCTTCCATCTCTTGCATCTTACTTTTCATACTCACATCCGTAGTTCCTGTTCTCTTCCCTTGATTCTCCATTTCCTCTTTTAACTCTGTGTTTTCTTTATTGTTTCCATTTCTATTTTCATCTCTTGAATGGTATTGTTCATTTTGTACATTTCCTTCTCCAGTTTGCTTGTTTTTGCCTAGAAATCTTTCATTGCTCTGTCCTTTTCCTGTTCAAGCTGAGTCACCTTGGCTTGGAGCTCTTTAATGGTATTATTCATTGTTTTGACTTGTAAAATTGTGGCTTCTTTGAATTCCATTATAGATTTACGTTCTTCTTGAAGGGACTCTATCACTTTCCATAATGTAGAATTGTCATCATTTTCATGTGTTTCAGCTATGGTGAGGTGGTTCGGGATAGATGGAATAGCGTTGCTTTCTTTTGTTGGAGTCATTTCGCTTTTTTTTTTTTTTTTTTTTTTGGTCTGGGGCCTCTGGCCATGTGGAATTTTTTAACTGTCTTCTGGACTTGGGTTCAAAGGGGGCGCTTTGGTGTAGGATCCTAGGTGGAGACATAACTAATCCAGATGGTGGAGCTGTGTACAAGTAAGCTCTGGTTCCCCACTGGAAGGACCAGTACTAGTACAAAAGGCCGATATACGACAGTTTCAAATATCTCGTAGTTTGCCCAGGGTTGGTTCCTGTGGTGAGTAAATCTGCCCTTCACCCCCCTTATGAAGTTTTTTTTTTTAAAGAATTATCTGTGTTATTGGGTGCCTATCATGGGGCCTCATGGTAGACAATCATTATATAAAATATATCTTCACTGATATGACTCAGCAGTAAGTACATTCCCATTCCTAGTTTATCTCATACACCTTCCACTTGGGTCCCAAAGACCATAAAACTACAGGAATTTTTGTTTAGAGTTTAATTTAATGAAGTTAAGTTAATGACTTTTCTGATTTCAACCTCTATGTGGTTCCCTTCAAGGAGAAAAGATGAAACAGGGGAGAGCTAGTTCTTTGGTTTAGCCTATTGAATTCAGTTGCAGTCTTCTCTTTCTTCACATTGCATGAATCAACTAGTACATACACCACTAAATAGCACAAAGACTCAAGGCTTTGTAACAATCATCTAATCCTTTTCATTATATATCTTATCCCAAAACTAGCAAAGGTAAGGAAATCAGAATGGTCTCAGTCACACAGTAAACAGGAATTCACTGACAGTGATGATCTCTGTGCATCATGATGTTAGTTCACACCATTCAGCATCTCTCCACATCCTACATATTTTTATACACACTTTGGAATCATGTTTAATTCATTTCACTTCACTAAAAAATTAAGCACCAATATTTAAATAATAATGAGCAGGGGGTTCCAGGAGGATAAATAGTTTGAGCCGTGGGTCTTCAATTGAAATTTTATTTGCATTCTAGCAAAAAGAGATCCATCAGCTCAGATTGCAAATTAAGTCCTCACCCTGAAGGCAGAGCCTAAGGAATCATCATTTCCGTCTGTGATCTATTTATTTGTATTCTACAAAATGTTTACAAGCTTTGCTATTTGAATTATGAATTTTTGTTAAGGCCTGCAGTGTCCTAAAAATGATTTTTATTTCTCCCTCTGTGCCTACAGCCGTATTTTATAATTCCAACCCCATATCTCTAAATGAAAAGATTAAGATGGAAACATTTGAGAAAGAGAATTCTCACTATTGAAAATCATTCCCTCTTCTCTCTCTGCCATGCCATCCTCTTACCCCAGAACACAGTGCCCTAACTTTTAACATATAGATTCATTACAATACATTATTATGAATGCAGTCAAATTATTTTCAAGGTATATCTATGTGTGCAAAAATTGGAAGCAACTAATTCTATAAACAGAAAAGGTATTTGTTCTTTAAAACTCAGTAGAGGATCAGGACAGTCATCCCCATAGGTGAAATTATACTACAGATTTTCTTGGTTTAATGGCAATAAAATTTTATTTGACTTACCAGTGCTTATACTAATTGATTCATTCATCTGTCTATCTATTTGTATAATGGCCTTTGTGTGTGTTTCTATCCATATAAGGATTACTGAGCCAGATAACTTCACTTAAAACCTCTACAGGGAAAAATTGTCAACATATTTCCAGCCCAGCAAACATAGCTATCTCTTATCTCAATCCTCTTTCATGCTGTGATCTATCCCATAAAAACAGGCCTAAATTCACCTTCTTCATTTTATCAAATGAACTCTGTCTTTGAATGGATATGGGAATTTCTCATCATGAACATAAAACTTCAATTAAGTAACTACTGCATTTATATGGGAACAGAAAAATGTTAGTGATTTTTGCTATCAGGTAACACAATAATTTGTCAGTTTCTTAGGATGTTACCAACATGTGAAGGCTGTTGGAAAGCATTATTTACTCTCCTTTGATAATATCTTATTATCAAAGAACTCATGAAAAGGCAAATAATTAGGATCCAGTGAACAAGAAGTGGTGTAATAGATTCAGGGAAATAAATCACACAACACATGACCAATATTGGGAACTTAATTTGTTAATTTGGTTCTTGTTACATGAATATGGCTGCTCAAGATGGAAGAACATCTTAGGATGCATTCATTTGAACACTCAAAACCAATCATGTCAACTTTGTTGATGAAGACTGACTAGTATTACAAAGTGTACTAATCGGAATTTTTTGTTACTATGTCCAAAATACTTTATAGAGATACCTTAAAATATGGAGATATATTTTGACCCATGGTTTCAGACATGTCAGTCTACCAAGGCAAGAGAGCATGTTGGAGAAACAAAGTATTTCAGAAAACAGAGTAAGGGTCCAGGGAGTGAACAAGGTAAGTTAGAGTCCAAATGATAATGACCTCAGTGACCTACTTCCTCCAACCTTTCCCTACCTCCTAACTTCCCAATAATGCCACTTATTCTAAATCCATCAAGGTACAAATCCTTTGAAAAGAGTTCCCTACCTCCTAACTTCCCAATAATGCCACTTATTCTAAATCCATCAAGGTACAAATCCTTTGAAAAGAGTCCCCAGAACCTACTGTATTAGAAAAAGAAAGTGTAGACACACTTGAAGCTGTATTATACTGAAGCCCTAAAACAAAAATCCAATTAGGAGATTAATCAAGACCAAGATTACTCATTAGAGGAGGGTATAGGACAAAATAAAATAATAATTAATATACTTCTTGTGATAAGTATTAGCAGAGTAGAATAGATTGGAGTATTTTTTAAATCATAAAAGAAATTACTTAAATATGTCCACTGGCTAATGTGAGGCTTTGGCAGTTTCCTAGGCAAATTGGATAGAACACAAAACCGAGCTACAAAGTAGCAGCTAAGTTTCACTGAGGTAGTTAGCAGAGACAATTAAAAAAGAAACACTAAGAGTGGGACATAAACAAAAAATATACAAAGACTAGATTTCTATAAGATGTAAATATCCTTGTTTCCTCTAAATGTTTCTTTCTAGCAGTGAATGATGTAATTCATGTCTTGGCATATTAAAGAAAAATGCACTCCAAAATGACAACTGATTAGATCCTAGGCCTGGAATTGGTACGTCAAACAGGAGCTCCAAAGTTAATCAATAGTCTGTTGTTACTTAAAAGATTTTGGTAAATGAACTTAGATGGAAGAATGAAACTCAAATTCTCATTTACAGGATACCAGGAGGGCTTCATGAACTGAATGCCTTTACTTTAAACCACACAATTCACAAGACTCTTAATACATTGGTTCATGACAGGCTAATAGATTAGGATCACTCAATGCTAATATCAAACACTCAGGCATCCAGATTGTTTCAAATTGGACCTTCTTGCCTGGCTATTAAATATAGCCATAAAGTTTTTGATTAAGCTTTCCACCTGGCAGTATGGGCACTCATAGATATATCAGCTGTGATGCAGCGGAAAAGAGAAATATGATTAACAGAAACTTAGATTTTAATCAAATATGCCAAACAATCAGAACTTTTATTCAACCATATTGATTAAACTCCTGAGACAGCAGGAGTGGCTTAGCAAATTAGGGCTGCCTTCATTATCAGACCTCACTTTGCTTTTCTGTTTGACTGCTGATCAAATACACAACCCAAGAATAGAACCTGCCTCTTATTACACATGCCAGGTAGATTTAGATGAGGGAGAGCATGTTATCTTCCTAGATGCTCTAATAATCTATGTGCTAACAGCTCTATTATCTCACCTTATCCATTAACTCAGCATTCTAAAATTCTATCTAGTGACCACATAAGAAATTACTGCTCATATTGCCCTGTGGTACAAATGTGCCCTGGAAGTAGTTCCTGTTATTGGCTAAACATCCCAAAGCACCTGATTGTTTCCCCTGGTTCAGAGGTAACATCTGTCATCCAGGATCTACTCTTTATTGTTTTACAAAGGACTTGTGTGGAAGAAGCTGACATATGGTGTGCAGAGCCTCTGTGAGACCTGAGGCAGGAGTGTGTCTGTCTTCAAGTGATCACACAAAAACCCATTCATATAGCAGTTCATCAAACAAAACTCTCTACAAATGATCTGTGCCTGATCCCTGCTTTCTCCTGTTATAATGCATATTTCTTTTTTCTTTCTTCAATGTCATACTCATCTCAGAATAATGATGAATTTTTCTATAAGCACCAGCTCCTTACGAAAAAAAAAAAAAACCTAGACTGTACAACATAGTTTTTTTATTTCCTTAATATTTGCTTTCTTCTTATTATCTGCAGCAATTAGTTTTATTTATAACCTTTTATTATTTCTGAAAAACTACAGATCCGATTAAGGTAAATCTAGCTTCATGTAATCTCCTAAAACCTCCAATCTGTGCTCAGTAAACAATCACAGAATAGTGATTTTATTTTGCTCTTTAAATCTGGGTAAATTCCTACACCCTCATTTTTATCCGTCTTCCTAGTCATTAACCCAGCCATCACCATGCTTCCATTCACCATGATTCTGTTTGTTACATTTCATTGCAAAACTGTTGATTTATTTGGTGTCACCTAGATGGGATCAAAGGAAACTGTGTTTTCTAGCAGGGTGATGATAAATGTCTGCAGTAGTCAGGATTTTCGAGAGAAACAGAACCAACTGGAAATAAAGAAGGCAGATTTGTCACGGATGTTGGTTCACATAGATAAACAGGCAGAGAAATTCCATGATACATCACCTAATCCCCTAGCTAAAGACTCAGAAAAACAAGGCCCATGTTCAATCTGAGCACTATAGCCTGCGGACAGGGGGAAATCAATACTGTGACGCTCAACTTAAGGATAAGGCTAGATACAAGGTCAACACTGGTGTAAATTCTTGAGTTCAAAGTCCTGGAGGTCTGCTAGCAGTGAAAGAGGTGAGGAGGCATGCCCTGAACCAGAGGCAGAGGTGCTCTCCTCTCTGCTTTTGGTTCTATCCAGATTCTCAACCAATCAGATGCTTACTGATCACACTGTTCAGAGGTTTTTCTTCCTGTCTTCTGATCTCCACCCTTCAAGGCAAATGCAGGAATAATGCTTCACCAGAGACCTTTAACCTATTCAAATGACACCTAAATTAACCATGACATTTCAGATCAGTTCTATCTCAAAATATAATGAAGAAAATAAAATAGACATTTATAAATGGTCAGTTAACCAGCAGAAATTATGCAATAAGTTTCTTGAAATTTGTTAACCCATTCCTTAAAACTTCTTTTCTCTCCTTCCAGTTTGAGGGCTGGGGCTAGGTTCCTCTCCTCTCTACCTCTCCCACTGCACCTGCCTAGGTGCCTCAACATCTGTGTTGGAAGGAAAATTTAATTCAATTAGCAGTAGATGTGAGACTGCTGTTCTTGCTTCAGAGTTAGCCAGTTTTTTTTGTTGTTGTTGTTTTGTTGGGGTTTGTTGTTGTTGTTGTTATTGTTTTAAATCTGATATCATCATTCAGAGGAACAAAGGCGGGAGTCACAGCTCCACTATGTCATCCACAACAAAGTTCCCTGAGGATAGAACAGAAGAGGAGAGGAGGGGAAGGAAGAGGGGAGAGAATGGGGGAGGGGGCAGAGGAGAAGTGAGGGACATAGGGAAGAGAGGGAGCAGGACAGGGAGAGAAGAGGAGGTGAGGAGGGGAGGAACAGGAGAGGGGGAGGGAAGGGGAGGGAAGAGGAGGAGGGGAGAGGAGAAAGACAAAAGGAGAGAAGAGGGAGAGGAGAAAAGGGGAGGAGAGTGTAGGGAAGAGAAGAGAAGGGGGGAGAGGAGGGAAGGGAGGGAAGGAGAGGAGAGGAGAGGACAGGAGAGGATAGGAGAGGAGAGAGCCATAGAGCTATACAAAGCTTGGGCATACCAGATATATATCTAATACTTTACTGAGGGTCAGTCCTAGAAAAATCCTATAATACTTGATCAATCTGAAAAAAGTTAATATTTTTAAATATATAATACATCTTAACTGGTTATTACATCATGTCTGAAGATCAAAAATTGCATCTGGCCAAGCTTCAGTTCAAACCATCTGAGTGATGATGTCTTCATAATTTTACCCATTTTTCAAACAAGACATTCAATTAGTGCTTATTATGATGGAAGGGGAATCTTGGCAGCTACTCTCCCCTCCCTTTGCCGCCTCCAGCAGTTGCCTCTCCCTTCCATCAATTTATTCATACACACATTTGTTACTTAGTCATTGCAACCATGATGGATCCATCCACAAAAAGAAACACACTTATTCCATAAGCACAGGTTATAGATGGACCTGTCACACGGCTATGGCCAACACATCTTTCAGGTCTTACCAGGCCAGGAAGAACACAAGACTAACTGGTTGATGAAGAGCCTAAAGAGGGTTAATCTTTTTTTTTTTCCTGATTAAATTTGTGTCAGTGCTGGGTTCCACACGGATCAATCATAGCAGATAGATGCTACACGTTACGCTACTTAGAGTCTGCCTTACATCTGGCATCATGCTGCATATAGCTCTCTATAGGCCACATAGCATCGTTGGTCTTATACTTCCTTGGGCCCATGTTCTGGGAAGAATGAAAAGGGAAATGTTTAAAATGCATCATGGGTCCATCTGAATTTGTCATGTGCAGATTCCTCATGTAGAATTCAGAAAGGATAGATAACATTGAACTGCAAAAGACTCGGGGAAGGAGACTGAAGTCATGATGACTATTGAGACCCATAGATCAAACAAATGTCCACCAAAGCAAGCCCATATTCCCTTTTATCACTCGTGAAAGGTCAATTGAATGACAGAGCAGCTCTTTGGAAAATGAGGGTTGGAAGCTACATGGGTTCCCTTCACCCAGCTCACTTCTGATACTTCTCGGACCAACCATTTTGTTGACAACTCTCATCCTACTTGATTTTGCTTGACATTGGTGTGACTCTTGCCACACTGGCACATGGCTACTGTACTAAAAGAGTCTTCAGTGTTCTGTGCCATTAAAATGCCCATTTGCCGATGGCTACAGAAATTCAGGTTGATTCAGAGCTCCTTGTGGAACAGGTTGGTAGTGTGGTCTTCACTATAGTTTTCTCCTTTCCTGATTTTAATCCTTTCCTCTCTAGTCACTGTTTTAAAAATTCCTTCTATGATCAATTTTTAATACTTTTATATCAGCAGTTATGAATATTCATCTTAGGTCTCTCTTTTGGAACCCCTCCAACCAGCTATTTATCACTATTCCTTATTTTCTTTATTAGTGTCTGGTTTTGCTTGGCCTACATGTGCTTCTGTGCCCACATTGTTAACCACAAAAATGAAAGAGATTAAAAACCACTGTCTCTTGTATTTTTGGTTGTTAGCCTAGCCTCTAATGGCTGAGCCATCTCTCCAGCCCATATATTTATCCTTCTCAGGTCTCTGATGTGGTTGAAGACAAGATAGTTATATTCTCATAGTTAAATTTTAAGTTGTTTATGAATTAAAAGGATATTCTAGGTCTAAGAAAATGTTTTTAAGTTGGTGATGCAAGTTAGGATGGAAACTGAGTTAGGTATAAAACTTTAAACTCATGGAGACAGATAAAAGAATATTAATATCAGTTGCCAGATACTGGATTGGACGTTGAGAATGTATGTTACACCTTATAATTTTCATAATTGTGGCATAATTGTTCTTATTGTTTTGTATTATATTTATTGTTATAAGAAAAAGAGCCTTTTATTGGACTAAGAGGGGGAGTTGTTGGGGGGAAATTTTTTTTTAAAAAAGCAGATAGGGGAGTGAGGAGGAAGAGGGTGGGAAGGTGGGACTGGGAGGGAGTGGAGGGAGAGGGCTATGACTGAGATGTAACTTGAAGAAATAAATAAATGTAAAAAAAAAAGGACTACTGTCTCTACTGACTTTTTGTGACCAGTGATTGGCTGGCACCTGTCTCTGAGTCAAAAACACATGGGCTGCAAAAGATTCTGTCATTCTCAAAGACCTACATCAACAGTGCTTAACATAAAAAGAATATGCAGTAAATGCATCAAGTATAAAGGAAAGAATGACTGAGGTCAGGTCCATGAGACCCTACACTACAGTCTTTCAAATACATAGTGTATCTCTTATTGCTGAGTTAGAGGCAGTTGGGAAATTGCTTCTATATTTCTTCCCCTAGTATTTGCCTAAACTCAGAAAGGAAGCAGACACCTTCAAATACCCCTTCCAGTTGTTCACAGGGCAAAAGAATTTTCAAGGACAGAATTACCAGTGGGAAAAACAGTAAGCATCTTGAAAAATAACTTACCTCCATTTTTACCAGAATTATTAGATGAAATAATCCTTGTGGAAAAATACAAGTATAATTTGGCTTTATGGAGGATGACTTATAGCTGAGAAAGAGAATATAAATTCTTATTAAAAAACTAAATATTTTTAGTGTATATATGTGTACATGTCACTATGTGTAAAGTTGTAGGGGTGGTGTATGTATGTGTGCAGCTGCATGTAGAAGCCAGATGTCTGTCATTCTTCAAGTGAAGCCCAGAACCCATCAAGTTCTCAAAGTCTTCCCAGGGAAAGCCACCTCCAATATTCACTTGTCTCAGCCTCACCAGTGCTGGGATTACAATCTTAACTAGGTGACATAAATCAAACTCAGATAATCACTCTTCCAAAGCAAGCACTTTATCCACATCACCAACTGAGTCATTCCCCTGGCCCCAGAACCAATTATTTTGACTACATATTTCATCTTTGACTATAAAAATATTTGATTATTTTTCAAATGAATTACATGGGGACTGTTTTCTGATTACAAAAGTTATATATATGTTGCAGAAAATTGGAGAAGAGAGAATACTAAACAAAAAGCATAAATGAGTGATTATTGCTATACATTGAGTGTGTTTTCCTTTAACTTATATAAGTAAAGATGAATTTAATTTGTGATCAAACTGCCAATATAATTCTACATAATAATTTTACACATTTTCTTCATCTTGATACTAACTCACATCGGTGCTACAATTCCATTAATCTTCAAGAATATGAGATTAATGATTATACATTATTTCTCCTTGGGGTAACTATACTAGTCATCTATGTTATATGTGAGGTAACTCCAGAACATAAAACAGAAAGCATCTATGATACACACAAATTATGAGCAGCAGGCACTCATGGCATTAGGTTGGCACCTCTGCTTCATGGTCTTTCTTGAGACTTCTGGAAGGTTTCAGTTGGGGTTGGATGATATTCTCTGATACTCATTTACGTAAGTATTGACTGAAAGCTTCAATTTTCCCTATATTGGTTCCCTAGAGCCTCTTGTGGATGTCTCTGCTTCATGGTCTTTCTTGAGGCTTCTGGAAGGTTTCAGTTGGGGTTGGATGATATTCTCTGATGCTCACTTACCTAAGTATTGACTGAAAGCTTCAATTTTCCCTATATTGGTTCCCTAGAGCCTCTTGTGGATGACTCTAATCACAACAGGGTTCTAAAAATACCCTTGGGGATATGAATGGCATGAATCATTCTGTGTGTGTGTGTGTGTGTGTATAGAATGATTAAGCTATATTGTATACATAAAGAGATCAGAGGTGAAAACTCAGCATCATTCCTCTGAATCTCGGTCTTATACATACACACCCTTATACGTAAGTAATAATAATAACATATATATGTAATAATATATATTTTTGTATGACCAATCTTAAGAAATATATACAGTATTCACATGTGATCATGAGGAAACTTTTCCATGTGAATTGTAGGATTTGAGTGGATGGAGCCAAAGCACCCCATGCTAGAGAGCTCCAATGCTAGTGATTCCTCACACTAGAAAGGACAACGAGTAGTTTGTATCCTCTGATGGAGAAAGTGCTGGTGGACTGATGGCCAGATCTCCTTGAGGCAGAAAGAAGCTGGTGAGCAGAGAAAGCCTCAGCAAGACAGCAAAAGGCCAAGGACTAAATCCTGTTGCTCAACTTCTGCCTAGAGGGGTTTGACCTGTCAGAACAGTGACCTAAACGAAACTGTGGCTGTCTTTAAAGATTGAGGCAGAGTGGTAGAAGGAAATAAGTTGGCCTACAGACGGCTGAGGTCTCCCAGAGAGAAGAAAGCCTCAAGCCTTATTTAAGGTGAAACTGCCATAGCCAATTTACCCTGACGAACCTGCGTCTGAGATATTCCAGAAAAAAGACTGCTAAGTGCATTAAAGGGACTACCCCAGAGACTGTGTTCCTGACGACTGAGGATCTGCTCCAGACACTGTATCTTTCTAAACTATGAAAATAGTTTTTTTTTTATTTTTTTACTTTTTTTTTTCTTCAAGTTACATCTCAGTAACAAACCCCTCCCTATTCCACCTTCCTATCCCGCCCTTCCACCCTCTTCCCCCCAGAAGTTTCCCCTTTCAGTCCAACAGATGGTTCCTTCTCTTATTACAGTAAGTATTATACAAAACAACAGATATAAATATGCCACATTTATGAGAGTTAAATGGCCCAGTATACCTTCCCAATGTCCAGTTTATACATATTTGGCCCCTGACTTTAACATTCTACTATCTAACCATCTCCTTGAGTTTAAAGGTCTATATGTGACTCAACATTCATACTAATTTGCAACACACTTTTAAGAGTATCTTCTTAGATCTATAACACCCTCTTGATTCATAAACAACTCAAAATTTAACTATGAGACTCTAGCTGTCTATTCTTCATCCACCTCAGAGACCTGAGAGGGATAAATATATTTGCTTATACAGGAAGTGCAGGGCCTGCAGCTTCCAAAACTAAGAAAGGACATACCAATGACTGCCTGGACAGTTCCCATTTTCTCTCCATACATTCCCGCATCAGTCTTCAGCCTTTGGGTCCTGTTTCTATGACAGACATTTGTTGTAGAGCAGGGATTATGAAGGACTTACCTACCCTGTCTTGGCAGAGTTAGGCTGTCGACTTCCCTGCTACCAAGTTTTGTCCTTTTTGGACAGCAGTCTGTCTGCAGTTGGAGCAAGGGGTTTTTTCATGCCAAGAGATAGGCTTGCCACTAATTCAACCATCTTACAGTGGAGGTTCTTCGATGCTTATCTTCTACTTGGAGTAGAATAGGGGGTGCTGTCAGGCGCTGATATGTCTCGATATCAAAAAAAAAATCTTGATTTAAGATAACATCTTTGAATGCCATATTCTGCAGATCTCTTGGGGTTTTTGAAGATGCCCTATCCATCTCTTGTATTTAGATAAGCAAATGTTGCTTGTCTCTTAGCAACTTGATTACTGGGTAGTTTAGAGAATATCTGTGATAGACTGTCATAGTAGCTAACAAAGTGACATGTTTGCATGACTAGGAGTTTGTTTTACTTAACTATCCTAGACCGTTTTAGACGGTTGGTATCAAGAGGTCAGAGCTTCACATTTTATTTTTAAGTATCTCTAGGTATGATACCGTTAGGAAGCGTTACCTTTAAATTTGTATCAATATACAAAGATCTATTCAATTGTGGTTAAATATACTCTTAATTATGTATCAATAAACAAAGATCAATGCCTATGTAGCCCAATATAATCTTAATATTACGTCCATATGCAAGGGTCAATACCATTGTGGCCAACTATAATCTTAATTTTGTATCAATATACAAAGATCAATACCGATGTAATCCAATACAATCTTATTTTTGCACAATAAACAATGGTCAATACCACTTTAGCCAAATAAACTACTAATTTTGTATCAATATACAAAGGTATAAGGGCATATTCAATAATCTGCCCCTTCTTCTTGGACCTTCCTGTGCTATGTCTATATCTCATTTTTCTCTCAAGCCCATGCACTCCTACATAGGAGAGGAAGAAGGATACAGAAGAGGAAAAGTAGGAAGTCCCTGGGGCTAACCTCCAAAACCCATTAAGACAGGACCATTTATCAGCTTGTAGTCTCTTCCCCTAAATATTAGAGTTTTCAGTTATCCTTCAAATAACCAAAAAGAAGGGCAGAGAAACACCTTCCCCACCCTCTGGGCATGGGACGTCGCTCTCTTAAAGTGACTTCCTGCTGATTTGGGTCATAGTAGACCTGTTTGGGGCCCGAACCCAAATGGAAAAAAATGGTTAAAAATGTTAGTGCACTCCTTTTATGTTCAGTCCTTCTGTTCTCAGCTGTTTAGATGACCTAAGGGGTTTGTAGGCAGAAGCTGATCTTGCAGGCTTCACTGAGGTTCCTGCCAGGGCATTGTGTAGAGCTGAACGGTCCCAGTGACATTGGATTGCCGTGGTGGTTGCAGGCCCCCGATGGAGACAGCTATTGAGGAAGTCTGCCAGGCAGAATCAACTGGGTCACTCGTCCTCCTTGGTGCCTGATTCTGCTCTCTGCTGAGGTTTCCGCTGTCCAGCCGTCCCTGGGCTCCCCTAATGAACGCTTCGATTCTCCTGGAACGATAAGAACAGAGCCCTGCCCCAATCCCAACCCTAGGACAATTGCCCTCTTTTTTTTGGGGCGGGGGCTAGGTAGTACTTCTCCTGAAGCAAATTTGGCCTTCTGACAACATACAAAGCGTTATCTTTCAATCCGGGTTAAAGAAGAAATCATTCTGTCACCTTGGAGCTAAACCAGCTCTAGTGTATATATTTTGAGATCCCAAATGACCATCTGCCTGCATCGAGAAGGCCTTTTGTAAGTAGCCTCTAAACCTAGGTCCCTCCAAATCCCATGTGTGTGTCTCTGAACTCTAATTATTGGGATCAGGGACCTGTGTTTCCCATCTGAAGGGATCAAAGGTGTGTTCCACCACTCCTGGATCGAAGTCTTTCTCTATTTAGAGTTTGCCCTGCATCAGGCTGACCCTGAGCTCCGGGATCTGCCCGTCTCTGTCTCCAGTGTGCTGGGAGCTGGGACCAAGGGTGAACTCTTCTTGAATGGTGGGACCAAGAGTATGCACCCTCACCACCCCGCTCCATATGACATCCAGATTTGGATGGTTTTGAGAAAAACAACTTTAAAAAAAGATGCTTCCATTCTCTAAGGTGTATATGTATACAGAGAGAGGTGTATATGTGCACACTACACATGTATTTTTAAGAAAGGACCATCTCTTTAGGATATATTTTTTAAAATCTTTGAAACACATAAAAAGCCAAATGGTTTGATTCACTGACTTATTTTAAAGCTGTGTCTGCTGCTTACACCGCAGTGGCTTTAACCCCCTCTGGGGTCTGGTTGCCTTTTGCAGTTTGAGTTGTGGACTTAGTTGCTGGAAGGGGTCTAGGCAGGAGAGAACTGTAGTTGAGGACAGGGAAGTTGTATGGCCCTTGATTCTTTCCAGTCCTTTCTGTTTGTCATTTTCTCCCTGAGCTGTCCACTTTTGGGGAAAGCTCACGCCTCTCTCACTATTGGCAGAAGACACCCTTGTGAAAACCCAGAGGATGCTGGAGCAGTGTGCTCCAGGTGGTTCTGTATGTCCGTTTTCCTTAGTGCCAAAGACAGACAGACAGACAGAAGCTGAGAGGCTGAAGACCACCAACTCTACGGTGCTCCCCCCCCTCCCGTCTCCGCTGAAGTCAAAGGCATGGGCCAATACTACAATTCTCTTGAATTTTACCTTAGCTCCACGTCTTCTGTACACCTGGAGGTCTGCAAAACCAGGCCGAATGGCTGTATCCTTTATTCCATTCACAGTGTTTCAGCCCTGCCCCCTGCCCTTGTTTTTTTTTTTTTTTTTTAGTTAATAAATTTATTTGTTTGTTGCTTCAGGTTACATCCTTATCATATTGTCCTCTTTTCCCGCTTCCCAGCCCCACCCTCCCATGCTCTACCCCCTGACCCTTCCGTCTTGTTCCTCTGGGGTGGAGTGTCCCTGCCTAACAGTCTCTCACCACAGATCAGGAGTCATATGAGGGCCAAGAGCCTCTTCATTCACAGGGGGCCTACGAGGCAGTATTGCCAGTGAAAGGTGTCTCCTTGCTACTGGGGGAATACTAAAAAAAAAAAGACCAACAAACACACAAACCCACAAAAACAAAGAATATCAACAAAAAAAGAGAGGAACAAGAGAAGGGAAAAGGAAAAAGAAAAAAGAAAAAAAGGAGAAGGAAAAAGAAAAAGATAAAAAAGAAAAAAATTTATGTCCATGTTCCTTTTGGTGTGTTGGTTGTAGTACAGATATCCTGTACGATATAGTTAAAATCCTACTATAAGTGAATAGATGCCATGTGCATCCTTCTGAGACTGGGTTATCTCACTCAGGATGAGCTCCTCTAGATCCATCCATATGGTTGCAAATTGCATGATTTCATTGTTTCTTATAGCTGAGTAATATTCCATTGTATAGATGTACCACAATTTTTTAATCCATTCTTCAGTTCAAGCTGTTCACACAAAGTTGGATCCGTCAATATATCACACATCATGTTTTTATTTTGGAAATAGGCAACACAGCATTCTTGCTTTTTCTCCTTTTCTTTAGAAATCTATTTATTTTATTTTATATGTAATAATGTTTTTCCTGTATGTATGTATATATGTGTGTATGTATGTGTACCATGTGTGAGCCTGGTGCCACAGATGCTAGAAGAGGGCAATGGATCCCCTGGAACTGGAATTACAGGAGCTCATGAGCCCCCATGTGTATGAATGAGAACCAAACAAAGTCCTTTCGGAAGAGCAGTCAGTGCTCTTAACCTCTGAGACATCTCTCCAGCCCAAGTATGGTTTCTTGGAAATTTGGACTGAGCTCTTTCAAAGATCAATTCTATTATACTCTTATCATTACTGTATCAACCTGGACACCCCTTCCAAATTTTTATGTGTTGATTATTTTGCTAAATCTTCCAATAACTTTTCCAAATATTTGTTTCCCAAGAAATATAATGGGTTTTGTACTGTCCATTGTCTATGGAATTATGTCAGTTATCTGTATTTAAGATAAAACAAAGTAGAACACTTAAGTACTAATTATAACTTTCTCCCATTTATGAAAGCAAGAGGAGAATTGAAACAAAGAGACAAAATAGAAGAGATTTAGAAGAAGCATGGAAAAGGGGAGAGGGAACAACAAAGTCTAACAGAGGAAATAAGGACAATTCATGTGCATTAAGGGCATAAATAGGCAGATGTCATTATGATTTATACAATTAATATCCACTACAATTATAATTGCTTCACCATATAATTAATATGCACTACAATTATGATTGTTGCACCATATAATTAATATGCACTACAATTATGATTGTTGCACCAAAACAGAACTTGATGAAACTGAAAGACTGATGTAAGTTACAGAGAGAACAGAAAAGGCTGGCCCCTTCCACTTGAAGAGATTAATGTGGGAGGTAAAATGGAGAAGGAACTAGCCTAATGACAGCTAGTCAGCCTTGTTTCCTGTCTTGGGATCAAACTACAACACCTGAAATTTTCTTTGAGTTGAAGAAGTAAGGGTAAAATTATAAGCATTATTCTCTCACTCATGTATCTGTCATCAGAATCTGTCCTGCATAGCTTCAGCATTCTGACTGTTCATTCTAAAATGTGTAAATGTTTACCTACACTTTATTTCTCCAGAAAATACAATGTGTGCATTATTTTTAGTCCTGCTCTTAACCAGTTTAGAGTTAGGGCTTTATAAATTCTCACTTATAATGGTAATCTGGACCTGTGAAAATATAATAATTTAGTGCCAGCTACATTGCTCAGCAGGTAAAAGTGAATGGTGCGGAGTCTGACTACCTCACTTCGATACGCAAGGTTCACATGGTAGCAGGTGAGAACCAGCTCCAAAAAGTTGTCCTTTACCTACATGTACGCACATGATACATGTGTGTCTCGTCACCTCCCCAGTACACAGTAACTGATTGATTAATTAATTAAAATACAAACGATTTAGGGAACAGTTTTATCTTACAAGGTTAGATGCTGTACTTTGCAAGAAAGAGTCCATCAGTGTGTTTCAGTGCATGGTAATTCCCATTTGGTCTTTAAACTCTAAGCTTTCAGAACAAATCTTTCAGGATTGCATTTGCATTTTTACAGATAAAGTAACAAAGAGTGATAGTGCTTAAATACAATCCCATCTGAGTGTGGATAATAAATCTAAGCCCTTTTCTCTTGTCAAGATTTCTTGTCTTTGTCATTTAATTTTCCCTGAATGGCTATAAAATATGTCACCGTAAAGCACTGAGTCTCTGAGGACAGTTATTGATAAAGCTAGCTGGATCCATCTGAGATGTGTATTGGAAAGGTGAGCCGCGTTATACACGACTCCCGCTAGACTATGTTGGTTTTAAAATTCCAAAGTTGAAATAGAATTAAAAGGCTGAAAGTCAATAAAATGAGTCATTGGAGGCAAAATATAACACATCTATTTATATATGAAATTAATTAGAAATGGAAGACTATGAATACTGTGTGTCAAAACATACACTTGTTTTGGTCAAATTGTAGGAGATTGTGCTGACATAAGCAAAGGTGTTAAATCTTTATGTGGGCTGTTGCCCAATTATTGCAAAGGGTGAAAATTTTATGTGGCCTGGACAAAAATCAGATTGTGTCCCCAATGTTTTTAATACAAAGCAGCCAGAGGGATTAGTCTCAACGCCACTTGAATTCATGCAGCCTGAACACATACACACATGCACACATACACAAATTAAATTGAAGCTTTAAAGAAAAAGACATCAGAGAAATGGGGCCAAATGGCTGAAGATTGATGCAGTAATGTATGGAGAGAAAATGGGAACTGTCTAGGCAGCCACTGGTGTGTCATGTTTTAGTTTTGGAAGCTGCAGGCCCTGCACTTCCTATATAATCAGATACATTTATCCCTCTCAGGTCTCTGAGGTGGTTGAAGAATAGATAGCTAGAGTCTCATAGTTAAATTTTGAGTTGTTTAGGAATCAAGAGGGTGTTCTGGATCTAAGAAGATATTTTTAAAATTATGAGGCAAGTTAGTATGAAAGCTGAGTTAGATATAGAACTTTAAACTCATGGAGATGGTTAGATAGTAGAATGTTAAAGTCAGGTGCCAAATACATATGGACTGGACATTGGGAATGTATGCTAAGCCATATAACTCTTATAATCGTGGCCTATTTATTTCTGTTGTTTTGTATTGTATTTATAGTTATAAGAAAAAGAACCATTATTTGGACTGAAAGGGAGAGCTGTCGGGGGGAAAAATAAATACCTTAAACTAAAAAAAAAAAAAAAAAGAAGGGAAGAGGATGGGGGGGTTGAGGGGGAGGAGGGTGGAAGGGTGGGACTGGAGGGGGGAGTAGGGAGGGGATTGTGATTGAGATGTAACTTGAAGAAATAAAAAATAAATTATTAAAAAAAAGAAATTTACAAGAACTAAGTAAAATGCATGCATGCCTCTCACAAGCACCATTCCCAGGATCTTCATTTAAATTACTTTTTTTTATTTTTATTCATGTGTCTGTATATGTATGAATCAGAGTATGTGCATGTGCTTGCCTGCAGGTACCCAGAAAGCCAGAAGAGGAAAATAGATTCCCTGTAACTAGAGGCTCCAGAGATTGTGAGCTGTCTGGTGAGGGTGCTGGGAACTGAACTCTGGTTCTGCAAGAGCAGCAAGTGCTCCTAACATCAAACACATCTCTCTGGCCCCCATGCCTGGGATCTCTATGACTAACCTGATCAACTCCAAAGGGAAATCTCCTTCACTGAACACTGAACGTTCATTGGGGTTGGACCAAAAGGCTTCTGGCAGGAGAAGATTCTAACAACTCCTTTTCTAGATCCCTGTATTACTTCTTCCTAAAGTAATCTAAAATTAGTGACAAGAGTAAAACTAAAAACTTAAAAGAATAGTGACAACAATAAACATCAATACATTACAAGAGAATTTGCTTTGCAAAGTAATGCTGTAAACTATTTCTAAAATTTACTAAGTGTATGGAGGATCATTTTCCTCATTTGTAAGGTATGGATCAATGCTAATTTCACATTAAAACTTAGAAGGAGCCTTTATAAAGTTACAGATGCAATTGGACACATGAACATACTCAGTTCTTTATCATGCTCAACAACTGCCACCGTGGTAACTGCTCAAATTGTCAGCCAGATCTTAAGCTTCTCTACAAAACACACATAAAAAAATCTGTGCTACAAAAGGAATTATTAATAAAATAAAACAAAGCTACTACCTGGTGTAAATATTTATAAAACAACATTTATTTTATTTAAAATTTTATTTGATCAAACTGTGACTGAGGAATGCACTTTGGAAGCTGCCACATAACCAATGGTGAAGGTTTAATAAGGGTGAAAACAGAAGTGAGCTGAAGGAAATAGATTCTCTGCACAAAAGGGATCAAAATATCTTGATTTTCTCTTCAAAGTGCAAGAGAGTAGTTTAATGTTGCTAACCTTTACTTGATTAATTCTAGAAAACCAAGTCAAACATCCTGTGAAATAGATCTCTCTATTCTAGTTAAAATTGGTGAGAAATCCTGTTTTTTCTAAGAAAAAAAAAATGGGTGAAGTCTTTAAAGCCACATTGGAGCATGAAGAGATGAGTTTTCTCACACAGTAGAGCATGCAGCTTAAAAGGGATGTATTTTGTAGTCAGAACGTAACAAATGTTTGACTGGAAGCTACTGTCATTTCAAAATGTACCTAAGCAGGAGCATTGAGTATGGGAAAAGAAACCATCCCCACCCAACTGGATTCTCAACCCTGTAGCTTGTTAAAATTTGAAGTGGAGACGACAAAGCTCAACTCACATACAAAATAAATAAAACAATCTCTCTGTCACCAGTCTGTATTACTAGTATGTTTTAGAAACAAATCATCCCTAAACAGCTTTGATTTGTTGTGTTGTTAGTGTTCTGCTCCTCCCACTACCCAAGACATCATGCATGATAGGAACTTGGTCCTCAATCCTAAATCTTCCTCTTTTTTTTACAATAACATTTATTTATTAATTCAAGTTACATTTCATTCACAGCCCCCTCCCTATCACACCCTCCAGCTCTCTACCTCCTCTTTCTCCTAGCTTTCTCCCCAGGTGATGAGGGGGCGCCACATGTCAGCCCCCCTCAGTTCATCAGTCACTTGAGGGCTAAGAGCTTCCTTTCCTCTTGCTCTGGGGCCAACATGGCAGCTTAGCTAAGGTAAAGTGTCCCACTAACAGGTAACAGAGTCCATGACTGAGATTACCCCACCCACCACTTGCTAAGGAATCTGTATGAAGACCCAGTTGCCTATCATCAATAATTGTATAGGAGGGGGTCTAGATCTAGTCTAAGATTTTTTTTCGTTAGCTTCTTAAGTCTTTGTAACCCACCAGGGGCCTAGGTTGGTTGGTACGGTTGAACTTCATGTGTTGATCTTGACCCCCTCTAGGTTGCTCTATGCCTCCTCTCTCTCTTATACAGGGCTCCCAGAACTTCACCTAATGTTTGACTGTGTGCCTCAGGATCTGTTTTAATCTGCTGCTGGAAACAACTCAGATGTCCTTCAACTGAAGAATGAATAAAAATACTGTGGTACAGTTAGGAAATCATACAATTTGCAACCAAATGGATGGAACTTGAAAACCTCATCTTGAGTGAGCTAACCCAGACCTAGAAAGATACATTGCATGTACTCACTTATAACTGGAGTTTAGTCATATATTACAGGATAACTATGCTACAACCCCCAGACCCAAATAAAAAATTCCAGGGACAGATTGCATAATGCTTTATGAACACTCATTTTTTTGGATTGAAATAATGCTATCTTTATTTTATTATATTTTTTCTTTTTATTTATTTATTACATTTATTTATTCCTTCAAATTCCATCTCAATCATAGTCCCTTACCCTCCCAGTCTCACCTTCTTACCCTCTTCCCCTTCACTCATCTATCTACTTTTTTTTTAATTTAAGCTACATCTTTTCCCCCAACAGCTCTCCAGTTTAGTCTAATAAAAGACTCTTTTTCTTATAACAACAAGTACAATACAGAACAATAAGAATAATTACACCACAATTATGAAAATTATAAGGTATAACATACATTCCCAAAGTCCAGTCCATACATATTTGGCAACTGATATTAATATTCTATTATCTGTCTACCTCAATGAGTTTACAGTTCTATACCTAACTCAGTTTCCATCCTAACTTGCATTACTAACATCGAAACATCTTCTTAGAATTAGAACATCCTCTTTTTTTTTTTTTTTTTTTTCATTACTCAAACTACTTTATTTTTTGGTTTTTGTTTTTGGTTTTGTTTTTTTTTTTTTCTTTATTTTTTATTTCTTCAAGTAACATCTCAATCGCAGCCCCCTCCATATTCCCCACTCCAGTTCCATCCTCCCACCCTCAACCCCCTATCCTCTTCCCTTTTTTTTTTAAGTTTAAGGTATATCTTATTGCCCCCTACAGTTTCCCCCTTCAGTCCAACAAATGGCTCTTTCTCTTATAATAATAAATACAATACAGTACAACACAGGTAATTAGGCCACAGTTATGAGGGTTATATGGCTTAGCGTACATTCCCAATGTCCAGTCCATATGTATTTGGCACCTGACTTTAACATTCTACTAACTAACCATCTCCATGAGTTTAAAGTTCTATATCTAACTCAACATTCATACTAACTTGCAACACAATTTTAAAAGCATCTTCTTAGATCTATAACCCTCTCTTGACTCCTAAACAACTCAAAATTTAATTATGAGACTCTAGCTATCTGTTCTTCAACCACCTCAGAGACCTGAGAGGGATAAATATATCTGATTTCATAGGAACTACAGGGCCTGCAGCTTCCCAAACTAAGAAATGACATACCAGTGGCTGCCTGGACAGTTCCTATTTTCTCTCCATACATTACAGCATCGATCTTCAGTCATTTGGCCCCATTTCTCTGACAGACATTGATTGTAGAAGAGGGGTTATGAAGGACTTGCCTACTCTGTCTTGGCAGAGCTAGGCTGTCGACTTACCTGCTTCCAGGTTTTGTCCTTTTTGGACAGCATTCTGTATACAGGTGGAGCAAGGGACTTTTCCTACCAAGAGATAGGCTTGCAACTAATTCAATCATCTCCCACTGGAGATTCTTCGATGCTCACCTTCTACTTGGGGTAGAATAGGGGGTGAGTTGATATGTCTCAATATAAAAAAATCTAAAGTTACGAAAACATCTTTGAATGCCATATTCTGCAGATCTCTTGAGGTTTTTGAAGAGGCCCTATCTATCTCTTATATTAGGATAAGCAGATGTTGCTTGTCTCTTAGCAGCTTTATTTCTGATTACCTTAGAAAATAAATATAATAGGCTGTCATAGTACCTAACTGAATGACCGGCTTGCATAAATATCAGTTTGCATTTCTTAATTATCCTAACCAGTTTATGACAATTAGTAGTAAAAGGCCAAAACATCACATTTCATTTTTTTTTCTTTACCTCCTAACCCTTCCATCCCATTTCTCTGGGGTGGGATGTCCTTATATAACAGTCCCTCATCTCAGTTGAGAGGTCGAATGAGGGCCAAGAGCCTCCTCATTCATTGGGGGTCTACGAGGCAGTATCATCAGTGAAAAGTGTCTCATTGCCCGGGAGAGAGAACTAAAATTCAAACAAACAAATAAGCAGACAAATAGATAAAAAAGACTAAAAAATAGAAAAAATATAAAAAATAAAAACTAAAACGTCTATGTCCAAGTTCCCTTTGGTGTGTTAGTTGTAGTATCAATACCTTCTACTATATAGCTAAAATCCTACTATAAGTGAATAGATGCCATATGCATCCCTCTGAGTCTGGGTTAGCTCAATCAGGATGAGCTTTTCTAGTTCCATCCATTTGGCTGCAAATTGCACAATTTCATTGTTCCTGATAGCTGAATAATATTCCATTGTGTAGATGTATCACAATTTTTTAACTCATTCTGCGGTTGAGGGGCATCTGGGTTGTTTCCAGTTTCTAGCTATTACAAATAAGGCTGCTATAAACATAGATGAGGAAACTTCCTTATGATTCTGTGAAGAGGCATTTGGGTGCATACCCAGAAGTGGTATGGCTGGGTCCTGAGGCAAAGCTATTCCAAGTTTTCTAAGATATCACCAGACTGACCTCCATAGTGGTTGCACAAGCCTGCACTCCCACCAGCAATGGAGTAGGGTACCTCTTTCTCCACACCCTCACCAGCATGTGCTGTCATTTGAGCTTTTGATCTTAGCCATTCTGACAGGTGTGAGATGGAATCTCAGAGTCGTCTTGAGTTGCATTTCTCTGATGATTAAGGATGTTGAGCATTTCTTCAAGTGTCTCTCGGCTTTTAGGAATTCCTCCTCTGTGAATTCTCTGTTTAGCTCTTTCCCCCATTTTTAAATTGGATTATTTGGTTTCTTGGCATTTAATTTCTTGAGTTCTTTGTAAATTTTGGATATTAGCCCTCTGTCAGATGTGGGGTTTGTGAAGATTTTCTCCCAGTCTGTAGACTGTTGTTTTGTTTGAATGACCGTGTCTTTTGCCTTACAGAAGCTTTTCTGTTTCATGAGATCCCATTTATTAATTGTTGGTCTTAGGTCTTGAGCTGTTGGTGTTCTGTTCAGGAATTTGTTACCTTTGCCAATGAGTTCGAGGGTTTTTCTCACTTTTTCTTCTAGTAGATTTAGTGTGACCGGCCTTATGTTAAGGTCTTTGATCCACTCGGACTTAAGTTTTGTACAAGGTGATAAGTATAGGTCTAATTTCATTCTTTTACAAGTGGACATACAGTAGAACATCCTCTTATTTCCTAAACAACTTAAAATTTAACAGTGAGATTATAACTATGCTGTCTTCAACAACATCAGAGACCTGAGAAGGATAAATATATCTGCTTATACAGGAAGTGCAGAGCCAGCAGCTTCCAAAACTAAGAAATGACAGACAACTGGCTGCCTGGACAGTCCCCAATTTCTCTCCATACATTAGAGCATCTATCTTCAGCCTCTTGACACAGTATCTCTGACAGACATTAATTGTAAAGCAGGAATTATAAAGGACTTGGCTACCCTGTCTTGGCAGAGCTAGAATGTTGACTTACCTGCTTCCACGTTTGTCCTTTTTGGACAGCATTCTGTCTACAGTTGAAGCAAGGCTTTCTCTTGTCCAGTGACAAGCTTGCCATTAACAACCATCTCCAATTGGAGATTCTTTGATGTTCATCATCTACTTGGAGTAGAATAAGGGGAGCTGTCAGATGCTGACATGTCTCAATAAATCAAAAAAATCTTAAGAAAACATCTTTGAATGCCATATTCTACAGATCTCTTGAACTTTTTGAAGACCACCTTTCTATCTCCTTGTATTTGGATAAGCAAATGATTCTTGTACTTAACAATTTAATTTCTGATTAACTTAGAAAGCATCTGTGATAAACTATGCTAGCACCTAACAAAATGATGTTTGAATGATTATTAGTTTGCATTTCTTAATTATGCTAAACAGTTTGTGACAGTTGCTATCAAAAGGCCAACATTTCACATTGCATTTTTAAGCATTACATAGGTATAATACCTTAAAAAGAGTAAACCTTAATTTTTAATCAGTATACAAAGATCAATACTGATGGGGCCAAATATAATCTTAATTTTGTGTCAATATACAAAGATATAAGAGCATATTCACTAGTCTGTCCCTTTTCCTTTATTATTCCTATATTATGTCTATATCCCATCTTTTTTTTTTCAAATCTTTTCCTCCCTATATATGAGAGAAAGAATAAAAGAGAAAAGAAAAAGAGAAATCCCTGGGTCTAACTTCCAAAACCTATTTTAACAAGAGCATTTAACAACTTGTAACCAATCCCTCTAAATTCAACAAACATCTATAATCCATCAAATGACCAAAGTGGGGAGGGAAATCACCCACCTCACCTTCTGGGAATGGGATGTCACCCTCTTAAAATTACTTCCTGATGATTTGGGACATAGGAAACCTGTTTGGGGCCCAAACAAGAATGGAAAAATGATTAAGCAAGTTAATAGTAACAATTTATGTTCAGTCCTTTAGTGCTCAGCTATTTAAATGTCCTAAGAAGTTTATAGTCAGAGACTGAACTTCAGGATTTTACTGAAGTACTGGCTGGAATAGTCTGTGGGCTGAACAATCTTAGCCATTTTGAGTTGTTGTAGTTGTAGATTTTTGAGCAAACAGCTATGGATGAAGTCTGTGATGCTGGATCATCTAAGCTACTTGTCTTCTTTGGTGTCTGGTCCCTTTTCTTCAGAAGCTTCAGTTGTCCAGTTATCCCTAGACTCCTTACATTGAGTTTTTAATTTCCTGGAAAGATAAGAACAGAGCCCTGCCCTAATCCAACTCTGGGGCATTACATTGTTTTTGACAGGTAATATCTTTCCTAGAGAAAATTGGACTTTCTTTCAATATAAAAAGTATTATCTTTCAATTGAGATTTTTTAAAAAAAACTCTTTTGATATTTTGGAACTAAACATACCTTTAAGAGTATATATTTTGAGCTGACAAAGGATAATTCACATTGAATTTCAGCATGCTTTTTGCAAGTAGCATTTAAAATTAAATCATTGCAAACCCTATGTGCTTGTCTGTGCCTTCCAGATATTGGGATCTAAGGCGTGTGCCTCCCAATTGTAAGGATTAAAGGTTATGCACCACCGCCCCTGGATCTAAATTTTTCTCTGTTTGGATCTTGCTCTGTGTCAGGCTGGACTTGAACACAGAGATCTGCATGTTTCTGTCTCCAGTGTGTTGGGATTAAGGGTGTATGCCTCTCAACTGATGGGATTAAAAGTGTGCACCATCACCACCTGTTCTTTGTAACTCTAGAATTTAAAAGACAACTAACTCTATAGTGATCCTCCTGTTTCTCCTGGAGTTAAAGGCATTGGCTAATACTGCTCTTCTCAAATATTTTATCTTAGCTCCAAATTACTTCAGCTCATGGAACACCTTACCCTAGAGATTGTGCCATATCAAGCTCCAAAACAAGAGGAAGCTCTTGGCCCTTGAATGACTAATGAACTGAGGGAGTGTGATGAGTGAGATCCCACCTGATCTGAGGAGAGCACAAAGAGGAATAATGAGGGAGAGAGGGAGGAGGGGGGAAAGAAAGGGGAAGGAAGGGAGGGAGGGAGAGGCAGGAGGGGGAGAGAGAAGAAACTATGTTGTAGAGGTAACTTGAAAAAACAAATTATTTTTTAAAAGGGTAACTAAGCTGAAAATATAATAAAAGTAAAATATAAAATTTTCAAATGATAATTTACCAAAGGCATACTTGCCTTACTGGCATGAAAGGAACAATGGTCTTAATTTCAGGTTAGAATGTTAGACTACAGGTTGCCACATAGCTCACAGACACTTGAATATCACCTTATAAGTTTTTTTTTCCTATGTGTAAAGGATATTTTCATAGTTTGGCATTAAGAAGGCAGTTAAGAGGTGCAGAGAAAAGAGGTTGGATGTAGGATAGTTAACTTATACTATATGGCTAAAATCCAATTACAGGTGAATAGATGCCATTTGCATTTTTCTGAGTCTGGGTTACCTCACTCAGGATGAGTTTTTCTAGTTCCATCCATTTGGCTGCAAATTGCATGATTTCCTTGTTTCTGATAGCTGAGTAGTATTCCATTGTGTAAATGTACCACAGTTTTGTTTTGTTTATTTTTATCCACACTTTGGGGGAGACATCTGGGTTGTTTCCAGTATCTAGCTATTACAAATAAGGCTGCTATGAACATAGATGAAGAGGTGTCCTTGTGGTTTGATGAGGAATTGTTCGGATGGAGACCTAGAAGTGGTATGGCTGGGTCTCGAGGTAGAGCTATTCCAAGTGTTCTAAGATATTGCCAGGCTGATTTCCATAGTGGTTGTACAAGTTTGCACTCCCACCATCTTTCTCCACAGCCTTGCCAGCATGTGCTGTCTTTTGAGTTTTTGATCTTAGCCATTCTGACAGGTATGAGATGGAATCTCAAGGTTATCTTGAGTTGCATTTCTCTGATGATTAAGGATGTTGAGCATTTCTTCCAGTATCTCTTGACCATTAGAGACTCCTCCTTTGTAAATTCTTGGTTTAGCTCTGTTCCTAATTTTTTGATTTGATTATTTGTTTTCTTGGTGTTTAATTTATTGAGTTCTTTATAAATTATGAATATTAGCCCTCTGTCGGATGTGGGGTTGGTAAAGATCTTTTCCCAGTCTGTAGGTTGCTGTTTTGTTCAAATGACAATTTCCTTTGCCTTACAGAAGCTTGTCAGTTTAATGAGGTCCCGTTTATGGATTGTTTGCCTTAGATCCTGAGCTATTGGTGTTCTGTTCAGGAAGTTGTCACTTGTGCCAAAGAATTCAAGGTTTTTCCCAACTTTCTCTTCTATTAGACTTAGTGTGTGGGACTTTATGTTAAGGTCTTTGATCCACTTGGACTTAAGTTTTGTGCAAGATGATAAGTATGGGTCTATTAGCATTCTTTTACATGTTGACATCCAGTTAAACCAGCACCATTTGTTGAAAATGCTGTCCTTTTTCCATTGTATGGTTTTGGCTTCTTTGTCAAAACTTAAGTGAGCATAGGAGTATCAGTTTATTTCTGGGTCTTCAATTAGATTCCATTGATCAACTGAACTGTTTCTATACAAGTACCATGCTATTTTTATTACTATTGCTCTGTAGTACAGCATGAAGTCAGGGATGGTGATACTTGTTCTTTTATTGTACAGGATTGATTTAGCTATTCTGGGTTTTTTGTTATTCCATATGAAGTTGAAAATTGTTCTTTCAAGGTCTATAAGAATTGTATTGATATTTTGATAGGAATTGCATTGAATCTGTTTATTGCTTTTGGTAGGATGGCCATTTTTATTATGTTGATCCTACCTATCCATGAGCATGGGAGATCTTTCCATCTTCTGATATCCTCTTCAATTTCTTTCTTCAAGAACTTGAAGTTCTTGTTGTACAGTTCTTTACTTGCTTGGTTAGAGTTACCCCCATGTATTTTTTATTGTTTGTGGCTATTGTGAAGGGTGTTGTTTCCCTAATTTCTTTATCAGTCCATTTATTTATTGTATAAAGAAAAGCTTCTGATTTTTTTGAATCTTTTTGTATTCAGCCACCTTGCTGAAGGTGTTTATCAGTAGTTGTTCTCTGGTAGAATTATTGGGGTCATTTATGCCACATACTATCATATCATCTCTGAATAGGGATAATTTGACTTCTTACTTTCTAATTTGTATCCCCTTATTCTCCTTTAGTTGTCTTATTGCTCTAGCAAAAACTTCAAGTACTATGTTGACGAGATATGGAGAAAGTGGACATCCTTGTCTTGTCCCCCATTTTAGAGAAAATGCTTTAAGTTTCTCTCCTTTTAATTTGATGTTGGCTACTGGCTTGCTGTATATCACCTTTATTATTTCTAGGTATGGTCCTTGTATGCCCATTCTCTCAAAGACTTTTAGCATGAAGGGGTGTTGGATTTTGTCAAATGCTTTTTCTGCATCTAGCTACATGATCTTGTGGGGCTTTTTCTTTCAGCTTGTTTATATGGCGGATTATGTTGATGGATTTTCATATGTTGAACCATCCCTGCATTCCTATAATGAAGCCTATTTGACCATGGTGTATGATACTTTTGATGTGTTCTTGGATTTGGTTTGCATGTATTTTATTGAGTATTTTTGCATCTGTGTTCATGAGGGAAATTAGTCTGATGTTCTCTTTCTTTGTTGGGTCTTTGTGTGGTTTAGGTATCAAGGTGACTGTGGCCTCATAGAATGAGTTTGGCAGTGTTCCTTCTGTTTCTATTTTGTGGAAGAGTTTGAGGAATATTGGTATTAACTCTTCTTTGAAGGTCTGGTAGAATTCTGTGCTGAAACCATCTGGTCCTGGGCTGTTTTTGGTTGGGAGACTTTTCATGACTGTTTCTATTTCCTTAGGGGTTTTAAGACTGTTTAATTTGCCAACTTGATATTGATTTAACTTTAGTAGGTGGAATCTACCAAGAAAATTGTCCATTTCAATCTGACTTCCCCCCACAATATAAATCTCAAAGATACTTGCACTTTGTGGCTTTCCTGCTTCAGCTGAGTCTCTCTTCATCTCTCCTGTCTCTTCCTCTCACTGAATCCTCCTACTTCATCTCTTTAGGTGGTCCTCCCCTGGAGGGCAGCAAGTCCAACCCTCTTCTCTCCCAGTATCAGTGATTGACTGTAACCTGCTTTATTAGCATATCAATGGACAATTGGGGAGCAGTGTTGACACAATATTCAGATAGGAGATTCTAAGTACAAGCATTGCAAACAGATACTGGGGGGGTACAGAAATCAGTATTTGAATTACACCATAATCTTATAGCTACAGTAGTGTGTCTAAATTCTTCCAAGATTCCAATGAAAAGGAAATGGTTTCTCCCATTGAGCCTCCAAAACACAGCTTCCCCATGCCTTGATCTCAGCCCAATGGGAGAAACATCAGACCTCTAACCTACAAAACTACAGCATTAAAAATTATATTAAGCCATCCATTTGGGTAGAAATTCATCATAGTATGAAAGGAAAACAAGCCCTAATCTTATTCTTCTCACTGTCTGGCCTTTGAAAGTTACTGAATAATAGTCCATATCAGTCTTGCTTTTATATTGCTGTGATTAAAAAAAAACACTATGATACTATGATCAAGATAATTTTTAAAAGAAAGCATTTAATTGGGACTTGCTTACAGTTTCAGAGAGTGAGTCATGGCAAGAACCATGGCAACAGGCAAGATGCCAGGGCAGTAGCTGAGAGCTTACATCTAATTCACAGCACAAAGCTTAGAGAAAAAGAGAGCTAATACGAAATGATGTGGGCTTTTAAAACATCAATATCAAAGCCCACTCCTAGAGACTCACTTCCTTCAAAAAGACTGTACCTCCTCCAACAAGGCCATATCTCCGAGTCTTTCCTACATGCTCTAACTAGGAATCAAACATTCAAATATATTAATCTACAACAGCCATTTTCATTCAAATCACCACAATACTCAAAAGAGTTGCGAGAACAAAATTAAAATGGACACTAAATGAGGAGGAGCTAAGCAGGTGGCTCAGGGGACAAAGTACTGCTGCATAATCATGAACGCCTGAACTCAGATCCCAGTACCCACGTATAAGGTCAAGAATGTTACTATAACCCCATCACTTGGGAAGAGGAAAAGACAGGAGGATCCCTGGAGCTTACTAGCCAGCCTATCTAGCAAAAACATAGAGGAAGACAACAGTGCCAACCTATAACATGCACACATGTATAGGTGTATATACACACATTAATTACATTATGTGGAACATTAATCTTGGGATTCTCAGCCTCCAGAACTATTGGAAATTAACATTTTACTGTTTGACCTATCAGTCTCTGATATATTGTTAAAATACCCAAAGATAAGACACACAAAATACAAGAGTTTCTGGAAAGAGTAATAAAACTATTTGTTGTTAATCCTGTTGACATAGAAATATGAATAGATTAGTAAATTACATTATGTAAGTATTCTATTTTGAAGAAAATAAACTTAGTTTTCTTTTAAGTTAAAGATTGAAGTTAACAGAATAAAACTCACTGCTAACATAGGTAGGAAAATTATTTCTGCCCAGAAAGATACCATGGATCAAGGCACTCAAGAGAGCCTACTATTTCCCAATTCAGGAATGCTACAAGAGAAATTTCATTCCCAAGATTAACTAAGATTTACAACAAAGGTGGTGAGCTAACCCAGACTCAGAAAGATACACATGGCGTGTATTCACTTATAACTGGATTTTAGCTATATTGTACAGGATAACTATCCTACAATCAACAGACCCAAAGGAACAGGAATATGGATTTTGCTACCTGTTAGTGGGACACTCCACCCTAGTGGAACTTCCATGTAGGCCCCCAGTGCAAGAGGAAGCTCTTAGCCCTCATTGACTGATGAACTGAGGGTGGCTGATATGTGGCAGTACCCCACATCATAGAAGTAAGATAGGTGGGAGAGAGGATAGAGGCTGGGAGGGTGGGTCCAGGAGGGGTGGAGGGAGGGGAATGTGATGGAGATATAAATTGAATTAATAAATAAACATCTAAATAAAAAAATAGCAAATGCTAGAATTTCATATGACCAAAAAAAAAAAAAGAACCTTTATAAAGCAATGTTCTACTAAACACAGTGTTCTTTTCCACAGTACATTAAAGACGTGAGGTAGAAGTACCTGAAGGACTGTTGTTCATTCTATCCAGAGTACACAGTCAGTGCCTTTTCCCTTAAATAAGCAAATATAAAATGCATAGAATAAAAAGAAGCACTAAATGCAGAAATGACTCAAAGTGGTGATTTGCCACATCAGTAATCTTCAAAAGTCACACCTTGAGAATTAGTGATGAAAATGTGCATACAAGTATCATGATGCAGACTGAGAAGTGCATTTTTAGAAATATATGTGTGTGTGTATATATATATGTATGTATATGTGTGTATATATATATATATATATGCATGTAATAACAATTAATAAAAGAGACCATGAATTTAAAAGAAAATGAAGGGGTTTAAGGGAGGGCAGGGAGAAATGTTATAATTAGATTATAATACCAAAAATGTTTAAATAGATTTACCAGTATAAAAAAAAAACAATCAAGCCCTTTTAAAGATGCATGTAGAAAATGTCCAATATACAAAGTAGAGAAAGCTAGAAGAATGCAAATATAAATTATATTTAAAAGTAAACCATATATGTCTGTAATCTCTATTTCATCTATGTCTGTATGCATGTATACATATATCATTTGAAATGAACAACAAAAATTCTGTAGATATTTAAATAGTAGACTAGAAAAAATCTTGGGTCAAATAAATTACGTTTGGTAGATCTCTGAAAGCATGCATATAACTATAGACACTGATAGAAAATAAGATACAAAAGTGGTAAAGGGATTGACAGAAAGCCTTCACTGTTCATCAGACAATAGAATGAGATGGAGAACTTCTGATGATATGATAATTGCAACATTTTCAGAAGAGATAAGATTGTTGGGGATTCTGAGAGGAAAAAGCAAGAACACCAGATTACAGGCTTTGAAAGTGTTAACATTTTGTGGGGGTGTGATATTTACTGAAATTGATAAGGGAGACTGAGCAATGCAAGAATCAAGTGATGCTAAGAAAGTGATGAAATTGAATTAATAAAAGTAAATAAAGTTCAGATAGCTGAGTACTATTCCATTGTGTAAATGTACCACAATTTTATATCCATTCTTTGGTTGAGGTACATTTGGGTTGTTTCCAGATTCTAGCTAATACAAATAAGGCTGCTATAAACATAGTTGAGATGTCCTTGTGCTTTGGTGAGGAATCGTTTAGCTGAATACCCGGAAGTGCTATGGCTGGGTCTTGAGGTAGAGCTGTTCCACATTTTCTAAGATATCGCCAGACTGATTTCCATAGTGGTTGTACAAGTTTGCACTCCCACCAGCAATGGAGGAGTGTTCCCCTTTCTCCACAACCTCGCCAACATATGCTGTCATTTGAGTTTTTGATCTTAGCCATTCTGACAGATATGAGATGGAATCTCAGGGATGTCTTGAGTTGCATTTTCTGATGATTAAGGATGTTGAGCATTTCTTCAAGTGTCTCACTGCCATTAGAGATTCCTCCTTTGTGAGTTCTCATTTTAGCTCTGTTTCCTTTTTGTTCCCTATTGGAATATTTGGTTTGTGTTTAATTTCTTGAGTTCTTTATACATTATGGATATTAGCACTATCAGAAATAAGGAAATCATGCAATTTTCAGCCAAATGGATGGAACTAGAAAAGCTCATCCTGAGTGAGCTAACCCAGACTCAGAAAGATGCACATGGCATCTATTCACTTAAAATTGGACTTTAGCCTTGTAGTACAGGATAACTATCCTACAACTAATACATCAAAAGGAAACAAACATAGACCTTGTTAACTGTTAGTGGGACACTTTGCCCAAATAGAGTTACCATATAGGTCCCCAGAGCAAGAGGAAGCTCTTAGCCCTATTATGACTGTTGAGATGAGGGGGACTGATATGTAGGGGGACCTCACCCCAGAGGAGTAGGATAGGTGGGAGGGTGAGACTGGGAGGAGTGGAGAGAGGGGACGGTGATGGAGATGTAACTTGAAATAATAAATAAGCATTTTTTTAAAGTAGATAAAATTAATGGGATACTGTTTAATGAGAACATGATTTTGAGATTGGGATTTTGAAAACAAAATAATATTATAATCTTGCAGAGAGGGGGGTTGTGAAGTTGGTAAGAAGAAATATCCATAGATTAAAACAAGAATATTGGAAGTCTAAATGTGATACCAGAATCAGGAATTAAATGAAAGTGGTGACGTTAAGGCAAATCCCCGAGTCATCAAAGGAAAGGAGCAAGATTATGCTCCTTAAGGAGATAAATACTTGTGCAACCACTATGGAGGTCTGTCTGGCGATATCTTAGAAATCTAGGAATAACCTTGCCTCAGGACCCAGCCATACCACTTCTGGGTATACACCCAAAGGACACCTCACGGAGACATAGGGAAGTCTCCTCATCTATGTTCATAGCAGCCTTATTTGTAATAGCTAGAAATTGGAAACAACCCAGATGTCCCTCAACTGAAGAATGGATTAAAAAACTGTGGTACATCTATACAATGGAATATTACTCAGCTATCAGAAACAATGAAATCATGCAATTTGCAACCAAATGGATGGATCTAGAGAAGCTCATCCTGAGTGAGCTAACCCAGTCTCAGAAGGATGCACATGGCATCTATTCACTTATAGTAGGATTTTAGCTATATCGTACAGGATATCTGTACTACAACCAACACACCAAAAGGAACATGGACATAAACTTTTTTTTCTTTTTTATCTTTTTCTTTTTCCTTCTCCTTTTTTCATTTTTCTTTTTCCTTTTCCCTTCTCTTTTTCCTCTCTTTTTTTTGTTGATATTCTTTGTTTTTGTGGGTTTGTGTGTTTGTTGGTCTTTTTTTTAGTATTCCCCCAGTAGCAAGGAGACACCTTTCACTGGCAGTACTGCGTCGTAGGCCCCCGGTGAATGAAGAGGCTCTTGGCCCTCATATGACTCCTGATCTGTGGTGAGAGACTGTTAGGCAGGGACACTCCACCCCAGAGGAACAAGACGGAAGGGTCAGGGGGTAGAGCATGGGAGGGTGGGGCTGGGAAGTGGGAAAAGAGGACAATATGATAAGGATGTAACCTGAAGCAACAAACAAATAAATTTATTAACTAAAAAAAAAAAAAAAAAACAAGGGCAGGTGGCAGGGCTGAAACACTTTGAATGGAATAGAGGATACAGCCATTCGGCCTGGTTTTGCAGACCTCCAGGTGTCGAGAAGACGTGGAGCTAAGGTAAAATTCAAGAGAATTGTGGTGTTGGCCCATGCCTTTGACTTCAGCAGAGAAGGGGGGGTGGGGGGGGAGCACCGTAGAGTTGGTGGTCTTATGTATTCTGGAGTCATACGGAGAGGGGTGGTGAGGGTGCATACTCTTGGTCCCACCATTCAAGAAGAGTACACCCTTGGTCCCAGCACACTGGAGACAGAAACAGGCAGATCTCGGAGCTCAGGGTCAGCCTGATGCAGGGCAAACTCTAAATAGAGAAAGACTTCGATCCAGGAGTGGTGGAACACATCTTTGATCCCTTCAGATGGGAAACACAGGTCTCTGATCCCAATAATTAGAGTTCAGAGACACACACATGGGATTTGGAGGGACCTAGGTTTGGAGGCTACTTACAAAAGGCCTTCTCGATGCAGGCAGATTGTCCTTTGGGATCTCAAAATATATACACTGGAGCTGGTTTAGCTCCAAGGTGACAGAAGGATTTCTTCTTTAACCTGGATTGAAAGATAACGATTTGTAAGTTGTCGGAAGGCCAAATTTGCTTCAGGAGAAGTATTACCTAGCTCCCCCCCCCAAAAAAAAAGAGGGTAATGGTCCTAGGGTTGGGATTGGGGCAGGGCTCTGTTCTTATCTTTCCAGGATAATCGAAGTGTCCATTCGGGGAGGCCGGGGACGGCTGGACAGCGGAAACCTCAGCAGAGAGCAGAATCAGGCACCAAGGAGGACAAGTGACCCAGTTGATTCTGCCTGGCAGACTTCCTCAATAGCTGTCTCCATCGGGGGCCTGCAACCACGGCAATCCAATGTCGCTGGGACTGGTCAGCTCTACACAATGCCCCGGCCAGAACCTCAGTGAAGCCTGCAAGATCAGCTTCTGCCTACAAACTCCTTAGGTCATCTAAACAGCTGAGAACAGAAGGACTGAACATAAAAGGATTGTATTAACATTTTTAACCATTTTTTCCATTTTGGTTCGGGCCCCAAACAGGTTTACTACGATCCAAATCAGCAGGAAGTCACTTTAAGAGAGCGACATCCCATGCCCAGAGGGTGGGGAAGGTTTTTCTCCGCCCTTCTTTTTGGTTATTTGAAGGATAACTGAAAACTCTGATATTTAAGGGAAGAGATTACAAGCTGATAAAGGGTCCTATTTAATGGGTTTGGGAGGTTAGCCGCAGGGACTTCCTACTTTTCCTTTTCTGTATCCTTCTTCCTCTCCTATGTAGGAGTGCATAGACTTGAGAAAAATGAGACATAGACATAGCACAGGAAGGTCCAAGAAGAAGGGGCAGATTATTGAATATGCCCTTACCTTTGTATATTGATACAAAATTAGTATATTTGGCTAAAGTGGTATTGACCATTGTTTATTGTGCAAAAATAAGATTGTATTGGATTACATCAGTATTGATCTTTGTATATTGATACAAAATTAAGATTATAGTTGGCCACAATGGTATTGACCCTTGTATATGGATGTAATATTAAGATTGTATTGGGCTACATAGGCATTGATCTTTGTATATTGATACATAATTAAGAGTATATTTAACCACAATTGAATAGATCTTTGTATATGGATACAAAATTAAAGGTAACGCTTCCTAATGTTATCATACCTAGAGATACTTAAAAATAAAATGTGAAGCTCTGACCTCTTGATACCAACCGTCTAAAACTGTCTAGGATAGTTAAGTAAAACAAACTCCTAGTCATGCAAACATGTCACTTTGTAAGCTACTATGACAGTCTATCACAGATATTCTCTAAACTACTCAGTAATCAAGTTGTTAAGAGACAAGCAACATTTGCTTATCTAAATACAAGAGATGGATAGGGCATCTTCAAAAACCCCAAGAGATCTGCAGAATATGGCATTCAAAGATGTTATCTTAAATTAAGATTTTCTTTTTTTTTTTATATCGAGACATATCAGTTCCTGACAGCACCCCCTATTCTACTCCAAGTAGAAGATAAGCATTGAAGAATCTCCAGTGTGAGATGGTTGAATTAGCGGCAAGCCTATCTCTTGGCATGAAAAAACCCCTTGCTCCAACTGCAGACAGACTGCTGTCCAAAAAGGACAAAACTTGGTAGCAGGGAAGTCGACAGCCTAGCTCTGCCAAGACAGGGTAGGTAAGTCCTTCATAATCCCTGCTCTACAACAAATGTCTGTCAGAGAAACAGGACCCAAAGCCTGAAGACTGATGCAGGAATGTATGGAGAGAAAATGGGAACTGTCCAGCCAGTCACTGGTATGTCCTTTCTTAGTTTTGGAAGCTGCAGGCCCTGCACTTCCTATATAAGCAGATATATTTATCCCTCTCAGGTCTCTGAGGTGGTTGAAGAATAGACAGCTAGAGTCTCATAGTTAAATTTTGAGGTGTTTAGGAATCAAGAGGGTGTTATAGATCTAAGAAGATACTCTTAAAAGTGTGTTGCAAGTTAGTATGAATGTTGAGTCAGATATAGACCTTTAAGCTCATGGAGATGGTTAGATAGTAGAATGTTAAAGTCAGGGGCCAAATATGTATAAACTGGACATTGGGAAGGTATACTGGACCATTTAACTCTCATAAATGTGGCATATTTATATCTGTTGTTTTGTATAATACTTACTGTTATAAGAGAAGGAACCATCTGTTGGACTGAAAGGGGAAACTGCTGGGGGGAAGAGGGTGGAAGGGCGGGATAGGGAGGGGGAATAGGGAAGGGTTTGTGACTGAGATGTAACTTGAAGAAAAAAAAATAAAGTATTAAAAAAAGGAGATAAATGATAAAAATTGTGCCAATTATGTAAATGAAATTGTTGAAGCTACTTGAGAGATTATGATTTGAGTCTTTTAAAAGTGATGTTGACCATTAGTTGTGCAAATAGACAGCTGTGCCAGTACTCACCTAAGAAAGTTTCCTGTGAGGCTGGAGAGGTGACTCAGTGATTGAAAATGCTGGCTTCACTTGCTGGGGCCAGAGTTCAGTTCCTAGCACCCACATCACACATCTCACAGCCATCTTCAACTCTAGCCCCAGAAGTATGACTTCCTTTTCTTGACTCCGCATGTGCCTGAGGGTTGAGTGGTGCCTAGTCTGACCCTAACCTTAATAGAATGAATTATCTGAGTACTGAGAAAACTTCTAGTACAAACAAACTATGTATGTATATTAATGTCAAAATAAAAGAAACAAGATAGAAAATGAATTTTTTAAAAATCCATTGGGGAAGTGAGAAAGGTACAGTAATAGAATCATTAAATTTAGGACTGGAAACAGGTCTGGTTTCATGTTCAGTTCATGTTCAGTACATGCGGCATGTAGAGGAAAAGGAGGAGAAGGAGATGAGAAATAATTATATCACATTTTGTGCATATTGACATTGATGGACACATCCCATGTTAACCTCCAACTGCTAATAACAACAGGAGGTTGGTAGCAGAGGAGCAAGTATAGGCAAGGTAAAATACCCAAAAATAAACTATAAGATTTCTCAAAAGGAAATACTTCAGATATTTGTGATCATGAAAATGTTTTTGGAAATCTTTCACTAAGTTCTGTAGGTTTTTGATACATAGAACAATCTATCTATGATGTACACTATACTCTAGATAGATGCTCTGTTCATCTGGAGTCCATACAGAACTAATGCAAATATAAGGGCACCTTTCTGCTCCCTCATTCTTCAGTCATTCATTTACTTTCCAACCAGATCACAGAATTCCATTGTGCCCAATAGTGTCATAGATATATAATATACAGTATATAATATTTTCTAATAAAAAGTCCATATGTATAATGTTTACTAACAAGCTCTATTTAAAGCTCTATTTAAAGAACAAAATCTGCTAATTACTATGTAAACATATATTTAAGCATTTCATTAATAGATTTTATGGTATGACTTTATCTCCATATAGATTTTTATTAGAAAGTTAAGTTTAAAAAGCTGACTTCACTTTTTTCATTAATTAATTTATTTATTCACTTTACAATCTGATCACAGCCCACCTCCTTCCATTTCTTCCAGTCTCACCCTCATACCTCCCTCCTCCATCCTATCCTCCGTGCGTATCAACTCATCCTGGCAATCAAATTACAGCAGTACTAAGCATTATCCTCTCCAACTGAGGCCAAACAAGGCACTCTAGCTATGAGAAATGGATCCAAAGGCAGGTAATAGAATCAGAGAGAGCTCCAGTTCCAATTGTTTGGGGACCTACATGATAAACAAGATGAACATTTGCTACATATATGTGGGGGGTCTAGGTCCAGCCCAGGCATGCTCTTTGGTTGGGGGTTCAGTCTCTGTTAACCCCCATGGACTCAGGATAGTTGACTCTATAGGTCTTCTTGTGGTGCCCATGACCCCTCCAGTTTCCTCAATTCTTCTCCACCTCTTCCACAAGATTTCCTGAACTCTGCCTATTGTTTGGCTACAGAGATGGTTTAGTAGTTAAGAGTCTTAGCTGCTCTTATAGAGGATCTGAATTCACTTCCCAATATCCACAAGTGTCTGTAATTCTAATTCCAGGGGATCTGATCCCCTCTTCAGGCCTTCTTGGACACCAGGCAAATATGTGGTACACAAACATATATGCAGGCAAAATACTCATACATATAAAATAAAATACATTAAAAAAATACTTCCTTCCCCTGGCCTCACTTTTAACTAAATTGAAGATACACAAATAATTACGACATGTCTGAGCACATGCCTGAAGTAGGAGGGGGGTAGACAGCATTGTGTATGGGATGGCCATAGGGACATTTTTAAGGCCTGTGCTACAGACTAGAAAAAAGACACAGAACTAGAGTTGACAAAAATTTACTCACAAGTTAAATACAGAAAAGTTTTAATCTAATACTGATGAAGACTCAGTATGGTGACACCTTGATTGCTATTTACTCATTAACTCCAGTTTATTTTTTAAGACTCACAGCTGGCAAGGGAGTTAGTACCAGGAAGAAGCATCAGGTCTAATCCAGGCACTAAGATCTTTGCTGTTTTACCACCTTAACCATCCAACAATGTGCAAGTCTACTCATTTAGAAATAAAAATAACTCACTAAAATATAGTCATCACTCAAAGTCTGCATGTGCATACACATACTGTGCTCCCCAGACATTGTCTATGAATTTGGTATTTTACTGACATAAATATTTCAGCTTTGGTAGTAGAAGCTGGATCAAGATGCTCTCACAAAAGATAATAAAACATGTCAATAAAATATCCATTTTATACCTGTATGCAACCAAAAGGAAAAATGAAATTTAAGATTATTAAGACATGCTGAAAAGTAAGTCTAAGACTGAGAATATCTCCATTACAAAATCTACAAACCATTCTGAGGAAAGTGAAAATATGAAGTAATGGAAGGTCACATTTTCTCTGATCAGAGCAGTCAGTCTTCAAAACCTGTTCACACTGGTCTATAGATCCCCTGAATGGGCTATCAAAATCCCAGCAAGTATGATTACAAACTGGCTTTAAATTTTCCTGTAAGAGCAAGCGGTCAAGCCTACCTAAAAAAGTGAGGGCAGCCAGTGGAAGAAGGAAAATAAATGAACACACCTTTTCACTTAGCCCTCACCATTTTTGGTAGTTCCTCAAATGTATTTGAATACTAACACAGTTATTTAAAGTTCTTTACTAAGTCTAAACTATGTACCCTAGTGTATTTTTGTTGGCTTTTTATTACTTTCTAATACATATGGACTGGACATTGGGAATGTACGCTAAGCCATATAACCCTCATAACTGTGGTATAATTACCTCTGTTGTTTTGTATTGTATTCATTATTATAAGAGAAACAGCCATTTGTTGGACTGAAAGGGGAAACTGTAGGGGGAAATATGATATACCTTAAACTTAAAAGAAAAAAAAAAAGGGAAGAGGATGGGGGGTTGAGGGTGGGAGGGTGGGACTGGAGGGGGAATAGGGAGGGGACTGGGATTGAGATGTAACTTGAAGAAATAAAAAAAAATAAGTATCTTGTGGAACAAAAAAAAAATAAAAATGGATTTTATTTGCAAAAAAAATAAAAATAAAGTTCTTTACTAAGTCTAAACTATGTACCCTAGTGTATTTTTTGTTGGCTTCTTATTACTTTCTATACTTGAATACAAATTCTTATTTATTCATAGGTTTTCTTTTCTTTATTACATGATTTCTTGCAAAAGTGGTCCAATTCCCATTGACATGTCCTCTGAATGATCCAAACAGACACCTGAGATCTGAAGTTCTGTAGGGAACTAGAAGTTCACACAAAATCAAAGGAAGAAGGCAGGGAGGATGTCAGAGCTGGAGGATAGGCAGGAGCACTGTGACATGCTGTCTTATGGCATAGCATGTCTATTGCAGTCATGGACTCACAGCAGCTGTGCTCACCTGCACAGAACCAACCCAGTATCATGGCAGCCAAATTCTCTGATAGGTCTGGTTAGTTACCTTTCTTTAGCTGTGATAAAACACCATGACCAAGGCAACTCATAAAAGAACAGTTTATTTGCATTAATGGTTCCAGAGTTATAAGACATAGCTTCATAAGAAAGCTCAGCATCAGGTGGCAGTCGTGGCCACAAAAGTTGCACACTGAGTGATCTTATCTTTTACTGAAAAAAAAAATGAAGAGAGAAAAAGCTGGTAGCAGACTACAGCTATACTCTCAAAGTTCACTTCTAATGATGTACTTCCTCCAGCAGAGCCTGACCTTCTAAATTCTCTAAATAGAGCTACCATCTGGGGAACCATGTTCAAATGCCTGAGCCTATGTGGGACATTTCCCACTAAAGCCACCAGAGAGATGATCTCTGGGCCCCGGACAGGAAGAAACATCCTGTATTTTGTTTTGTTTGCTTGTATTTTAGATATGATCACTGACAGATTTCCCATTCTCCATTGGACATCCATGGGTAGCATAAATGGTGAGTTATCCTACAACAAATGAAGAATGGATAAAGTTGGAAGGGAAAGGGAAACAGAAAAGTTAGAAAGGGAAATGAGGGAGGTGTGGTCATATTTCATTTTGTACATGTTTAAAATTCTCAAAAAATAAAACAACATAGAAATACTGTTTGGTGATGGTTTTGGATAGAATTTCAGGAGACGTGTGGTCTTTACAGTATCTTGAAAACCTCTGGGTTTTGGCTACACAGTATTGAATGGCAGAGAACAGAAGTAGGAACACCCCTAGCACTGCTCAGACTGCCTTTAAAAATTCAGCACCCTTTTTGGAAGGCATTTTATGTGGACTTTAGTTAATTACAAGAGTTCTGGAATAATGAACACTAGCCATTTTCCTTAAAGGTATTTTCCCCATTGTAGGAAGAGGGCCACCAATACTGACATCTAGCATTATATAAGCTGATTCCCCTTTGGTTAATAAACACTTGGAGCATGTGTATGTATGACGGCTTATACTCAATAGTGGGGAAACATAGAAATACAGCTAAATCTCACACTGACATTTTTAAAATGCTTGTCCTCATTTAGAAGAATGAGAAAGTTGTAACACTAAGTAATAGAACTAACAAGGAAGCTGCAAAGATACATGGATAAAATTTCCTCTCTTTTATTGTTTTTTCACTTAAACACCATAAAAAAGAAATGCATAGGTCTTAAAAGGGATAGCATATACTAATCCTGAATGAGATTTATCAGTTGGTGGAGCCAGCAGTCACTTTTGGATCTTAACTTACTTTTCAATTTTACAATTCATAAAATATTCAGCATAGCATGACACAAGTTTGAGTTCAAGCCCACTGCACTTTATGCTGCAAGATCCATTAAAAGCAATAATTTGTAATATCCTAAATAGGGCTGTGTGCATTTAAAAATCACTTCAAAGAGGGAAGCAGGGCCAATTAGTCCAGTTTTATATTAAAGTAATGCCCTTTTCATCTGTGGACATCTCTTTAGATGATGATGGAACGAGGGGGCTGTGAGCAGAATGAGAGATACTCCCTGTGTCAAGAAGTTCTCACCCCCACGGTGTATACTCATGACCTGACTTGCTCTTGGAGAGGTAGCAGAAAATCTCTCTCACCATGAAAGGATGAAGGAGACTCTGATTGAGCTCATTCTGTTCTATATTGACTTCCTATGTTTCCTTTTCTAAGTTGCTTTATTAAGGCAAGAGTATTAGCATGACCATTGGATAAAATTTGTTTATTTTGTGTCATTATCTTCCCCTTGCAACCCTTTGTCCTTGATAAATACAATTCCAACATACATAAGGTAGAGCACAGTGACGGATCTGTGAAGAAACTAATCTGGAAGTCCTCCTTGGCCTGGACAGTCCCCACTGCGTTTTTGCTCACCCTACACTCATGGTCTCCACATGTAAACTGAAAGCTACTTGTTCCTTTAACATAGTTTGCAATTTATTTTATATTTAGATACTTTATTATATATTTTGTATCACTGTATATTTATTATGTGCATGATGTATACTTTATTATTATTAGCATAATGTGCATACGTGAGAGCAGCATCCATTTGCCACGATGCATATGTGACGTTCAGCCACAGTGGTATCTTGAGATCAAACTCTTGTAGTCAGACCGAGTGGCAAGAGCTTTTACATGCTGAGCCAGGTCACTGGCTCCTCTCACATGGTTTTATTGTGTTATCAAATATAAGAAAATACATAGTTACAAGCCCTGCTAAACACAAGCTCAATGCAAATATAAAAACTTGAAGGTGCTAAAAACAGGATCACAATTCTATTAGAAAAATCATTTTGAAACAGAACAGTCTGTGCACTAATATTGAATGTGCCATACAACACTTGTTCCACATGATAAAGCATTCTGTAAGCAATGATCAATCTTTTTCTCTCTTACCTGCCATAACTGCCTCATTTATTTACTATTAGTTTAAGTAATTAAAAGCAAATTATCCTGAAATTCATTAAAGTTTGTAGAGTTTAAAGTGTAATAATAACAATATGTAAGATTCACGAACTAAGGAGACTTTGTTGAAAAGAAAACTATAAACCTGTGACAGTTGACAGGATCACCAACTTATATAGGAAAAGAGACTCATAGAAGGTTGGCTTTAGCATAGATAGTTTTTAATGACAATTCTCTTAGGGGAAAAGAAAGAGTATTTATGTATGTGTGCCTCAATAAGTTTATGTGAACCACGAGCATACAGGTGCCCACAAAGGCCAAAATGCTGTATTGTATTCTCTGAATTGGGAGTTATAAGTGATTTTGACCTGTTTTGCATAGGTTCTTGGAATTGAACTCAAATGATCTGAAAGAGCAGCAAGTGCCGGGAAGCACTGAGCCATCTCTCCAGTACCAGATGTCATGTTTTCTATGAACTTCTATTGATTTGCCAATATGTGAAAATACTGGAATGTTATGTTCCTGTTAATGTGTTTGCATTCTGGGGGTGGGGGGGGCTCTAAACCATAAAATTCTCCCACTCAGGTTAGACTTTAATTCCTCAAATACAAACTGAGATTCTGCAAAGAGATGCATGCCCTTGTACTCTTCAGGTTGGTGAGGATACAGTGTTGGATGAGACAGAGAAAGCCTAGAAGAATGCAGTGCTGTATTAGAAGCTCAATTCTCAGCACCATGCCTACTTTCCATTATATTCTGTTGGTTCCAAACCTAAAACCACTGGGTTACAGATGCTCCACTCTAGTGAGCTCACCAGACTCCAACGGCTTGTTCCAAACCTGGGATTACACAGATGGTTCTAAAAAAAATCTGTGAGATCCTAGCCCAAACCCAAAACAGTAAATAAGGAAGCAATTTGTGGAGAAGGGGGTAGGTGCTCATAGAGGAAGGAGGGAAACAGGAGAAGGCAAAGTGAGAGGAACCCAAATGCATAATGGACATGTATAAAATTGTGAAGCAACAAAATTTAGCATTAAAATAAGACATTAATTGAAAAAGTTAAGGGTACGTATATTTGAAATAAACTTACAGAATTTTCGATGGGCTCTACTCTCTGCAGTCCATATCATTTCTAGTCTCCAACAAGAAGTAGCTCGCTAACCCCATCCTCACTCTACCTTTCTTTTTAATCAAACACCACTCACAGGCTGTACCCTGATCCATTCCCATTTACTAAAATTATTTATGTGTTAGTCCTATCCTTTGCCAATTCTTGCAGTCTCCTCGAGGGCAGCGTGCATACCTGATTCAGCTCTTGAGACATCTCATGTACTCATGATGCATTGCACACCTACGTAATTCTCCCTCTCCTGGCAGTTGGAACATTGCCTGGACCATAACAGGTGCTCAATAAATATTGAATCCAGTGAATGATTGTCGGTGTCAGGCTGAACTGAAGGAAATGCATATATAAGCGTGTGATGTTCTTGTAAGTGCCCTTGGCAAATTTGGAGATGAGGCTAATGACAGGCTTTTCAGGTTTTTCCAGGTATCAAGGGAGAAAAAGTTTAAGGCTCCGTGGAATTCCAAATGTGAAGTGGATGTGAAAGCAGAATGTACAAAACTCAGAATAGAAGTTCTAAAATATCTGGAAATTTGACATATTTACCTAAAGACTAGGTTCATTTGGGAAATTTAAATCTATGTGGAAGTTATGAGTTTCTGCAACTGTCATGCAGATGTTGGAGTTACGTAGAAAAATTATAATTACATAAGAATATTATGTCCATTTAACAATGGATGACCCCACACCAGCAGTAAATTGGCAACACAAATTTATTCAATGTTTTATTAGCAACCAAAAAATAAAAAAGTAAAAAATAAAAACAAAGAAGGATACCATGTTGTGGAGATAAGGAGATGAGGTGGATTAGAAAGAGATGAGGAGATATTTGGAGAGCATGTGACAAAATATGTTATAAGAAATTCTCAAAAATCTCAATAAAAATATTTTATTTTGGGGCTCTCTAAAATACCAAAGAGAGTGCAATCAATACAGTGTTCTTGCTTGTGGTTATTTTCACAGAGTATGAAAGCCATTCAAATAAAAAAAAAAACTGATGCTTAGCCCTATCTTCCACTTCCTCAGTTCTGGCTCCAAATAACTGAGAGCTTCCAGGAAATGAAACCATTGTGTGGTGTTGTGTGTTTTGAGTGACATAAAACTGTGTATACTTAATCAAAGTAAACTAAAATTTTAATTATTAATTTGTTTTTTCATTATTATTAGTAGTAGTAGTAGCATTTATGCGGGTGTGTTCATGTAGTGTGTGTGTGTGTGTGTGTGTGTGTGTGTGTGTGTGTGTGACATGAGCATGCCCTAGTGTTCATGTGGAGGGCAAGTGATAGTTATGTTAAATCAGTTCTCTCCTTCTGTCATGGGTTTTGAGGATCAAACTCAGTTATCAAGTTTGCACAGCAAACTATCACCACCCAAAACTAACCGTGACTTCCATTGTAAATGTTTAACATTGTGTTGATTTATTTTAAATTCACATTTGTCTACAGTTATAACTCCCTCTCTGTGCCTCCTTAAGAAGGGCAGTGTGTTGTGATGACTGCTGTTAATGTCATTGCTTTTGCGCATTGCATGCCATCTTAATGTCTATCACTTCAAGTGTCTACTGTAGGTAGCTGCCCAAAATAAAATGACTACCATTACCTTCCATGGAGCCTGCAATCACCATGCCATCTATATTAGAACCAATATCTGCTCAATTCTTTGTAAATATTATGGAGCGTGGAGGTGTACCAGGGTGGAAAACATGTCTCATGCAAAAGAATGGCAGCAGTAGAAGATGGGTTGTGCACACTGCAGTTCCAGAAGTCAAGATGGAAGGCCAAGAAGGACTGAGATTTTGAGACCAGCTTGTGCTACATGTAAGACCCTATCTTTAAAAAAGTTGCAGAAGAGGTTGGGATGATATGATAGCAGGTAAGGGCACTTGCTGCTAAAATTGACAACCTGGGTTTGATCCCCAGAGTCCACATGGGAGAAGGAGAGAACAAACACCCGCAAGTTGCACTTGACCACTGTGTGCACATTTTGGTGAGTATGAGTGTGTATGTGAGAGTACACACGCACAACTAAATAATTGTGAAAATCATATGAAAAACACACAAGCACAGTAATGGATCAGATTTGACTAAGTCATATTGTTAGACAGGAATTTTGTAAAGAATTGTGGTTTACAGCATCGAAATTGCAATGAGGGAGGGTCTCTACATTCAGCTTTTGTTTTCTAAATTTCAGTCTCTACTAAAAGGGGCCTGAGAGCCCTTGGAGAAGAAGCTGATTCTAAGTATGGAGCAGGAAAGTATAAGATGAGAGGGAAACACACTACTGTGTTAGAAAATAAGAAACAATGAAAAACTTTCATGCTGACCCACTGAATAAAGTAAACTGTGTGTTCATTTATAATGAAACCTACTTGTTCATAATTATTAAAGGTAGAATGCAAAAAAATGTGTGATCTATACCACAGATATAACTCAGTGAGCAAGTAACTACATCAAAGTTTTTCTCTTGTTTTGTGGATTGATGAAGAGAACCATTAAGAGCACATTTCACTAATATATTAGCTGTAAATATCTAGGGGATTCCGTATGATGCTTCCGTATGATTATAGTGTGCATTACCAACTCCAAACACTCTTCTATCACCACCCCCTCTCATGCCACACATTCCTCAATGCCTGGTACTCACTCCTCTAGTTTGAAAAGAGCATATTTAGTTAGCTTCTGCATGTGAGACTGGGTGTGAGGGGTTGCCTTTCTGTGCCTGGCTTCTTTACATGGTCTCATCCTTCAGTTGCAATCACTTTTCTGAAAATGACACCACTTTAATGTTCATCTTTCTTATCACTGTGTGTTTATTGGGTGGTCCTTGCTCAGATGTCTGTTGATGGTCACTTAGTGCTGACAGTGCTACAGGGAGATTTCTGAAGTAAGCATGGACCCACTGGTGTCTCTTGATAAGCTGAATTAATTTCCTTTGAATGTCTATTTTTAAAATGTTTTACATGATAGAGGTTGGAGATATGGCTCAGCAGTTCAGAACACTGGATGTTTTTCCAAAGGACCTGGGTTCAATTCCCACATCTGCCTGATATCTTACAACCATCTGGAACTCCAGTTCCGGGGAATCCAAGGTCCTCTTCTGGCCTCCGTGGGCATAACGCATGCATGTGGTACACAAATATATATGCAGGCAAAATACTCAAAAAATATTCAAAAACAAAATTTTATAGGAAATGCTTATACAGTCTCAAGAGTCTCTGTAGGGCCTGGTGATGACGTCAAGGTTAAGAGCCCTTGTGCTCTTGCAGAGGACCTGGGTTCTTTTCCTAGCACTTATGCAGGTGGCTCATAACTGACTGCAACTTGAACTTCAGGGCATCCAACATATTCTTCTGCCTCTGTGAGTATTTCCATACACATGGCATATACTCATGTAGACAAATACACATACACAAAATACAAACTAAAAGTGAATCTTTGAAATTAATTAAAACATATCCCTAACAAATATTTTACAATTGCAAAGAAGAGGGAAGAAATATCACAAGGAAATGTCTGAGAGATTCTGGTCATCAAATAATAAAAGTAAACATCATGAGAGGTAATGAAAATTGAAGTCGTATACATACTAATGGTTGCTATGCAACATAACTTTGAGGATGACCCTGCCAAATCTGCATAACATAACTCTAATCAAAAGAGACATTTCACAGTTCATCTTGAAAGATAGGCTGCAAACTAATTGTTAGTTGCTTTGTTAAAAAATGTCAAGGTCATAAAAGTCATAGAAATGGAAAATTTTTCCCAAGAATTGATAACAAAACAGCATTATAATTAAATATAATGTATGGTTCCAAAATAGACATTTTTATAAAAAAGTATATTATCCTGAGGCAATTGTTACAATGGGATGAGGTTTATAAAAAAGCAATGTGTTAATTTTAACTTGTTCATTTGAATGATGGCATGGTAGCCTTGTAAGGAAGACACACCATTTTGGTTTTAGGAATCACAACATTGCATGGAAATGTTTTCTTTGTGTTATAGCTATTCTATAAGTGCAGGATTGCTCCAAAACAAACTGAATGAATTTATTCCTTGAGCTATCCCACTTCCTGAAACCTGCAGAGATGCTTCAGAGTGTGAGAGCATACATATTAATGTACCCACAGTAATGTTCACTATGGGCCCAAATGAAAGTACAAGAATAACTCAATTGCAGTAGATTCATGTCATAAAAAATATAACTTGTGGGGAATCCAAGATGGTGGCGGCCCTCACGGACGCATTTGGAATGCAGGGAAAACAGCTATAAAGCCACAGGGTTATAAGAAGCTGAGCAACAATTTGAGTGATTTGAACACGCTGGGTTTCACCCAGCTACCCAGGGATTATAAAGTCCCTGGGCAGGAATCTCCTCCCTTCCTTCCGACTCTCAGCAAAACAGACCTGCAGAAGCCTCTGAATCCGGGAATCGGGAATCATCACCAGAAGAGCCTCAGGGTAAGAGTTACTCAATTACCCGGCAGACAGACCCAAACTCAACTGGATGTCCACTTGTAAAAGAATGAAATTAGACCCATACTTAACACCTTGTACAAAACTTAAGTCCAAGTGGATCAAAGACCTTAACATAAGGCCGGTCACATTAAATCTATTAGAAGAAAAAGTGAGAAAAACTCTTGAACTCATTGGCACGGGTAACAACTCCCTGAACAGAACACCAACAGCTCAGGACCTAAGACCAACAATTAATAAATGGGACCTCATGAAACAGAAAAGCTTCTGTAAAGCAAAAGACACTGTCATTCAAACAAAGCGACAGTCTACAGACTGGGAGAAAATCTTCACAAACCCCACATCTGACAGAGGGCTAATATCCAAAATTTACAAAGAACTCAAGAAATTAAATGCCAAGAAACCAAATAATCCAATTTAAAATTGGGGGAAAGAGCTAAACAGAGAATTCACAGAGGAGGAATTCCTAAAAGCCGAGAGACACTTGAAAATGCTCAACATCCTTAATCATCAGAGAAATGCAACTCAAGACAACTCTAAGATTCCATCTCACACCTGTCAGAATGGCTAAGATCAAAAGCTCAAATGACAGCACATGCTGGCAAGGGTGTGGAGAAAGGGGAACCCTCCTCCATTGCTGGTAGGAGTGCAGGCTTGTGCAACCACTATGGAGTTCAGTCTGGTGATATCTTAGAAAACTTGGAATAGCTTTGCCTCAGGACCCAGACATACCACTTCTGGGTATACATCCAAATGACTCCACACCGAATCACAAGGAAGTTTCCTCATCTATGTTCATAGCAGCTTTATTTGTAATAGCTAAAAACTGGAAACAACCCAGATGTCCCTCAATGGAAGAATGGATTAAAAAACTGTGGTACATCTACACAACGGAATATTATTCAGCTATCAGGAACAATGAAATTATGCAATTTGCAGCCAAATGGATGGAACTAGAAAAGCTCATCCTGAGTGAGCTAACACAGACCCAGAAGGGTGCACATGGCATCTATTCACTTATAGTCAGATTTTAGCTACATAGTACAGGATATCTATACTACAACCAATGCACCAAAGGGAACATGGACATAGACTTTTTGTTTTGTTTATTTGTTGTGGGGGTTTTTTTTGTTTTTTGTTTTTTTGGTTTTTTTTAGTTTTCTCTCCCTGGCAATGAGATACTTTTCACTGGTGGTGCTGCCTTGTAGGCCCCCAGTGTATGAGGAGGCTCTTGGCCCTCATATGACTTCTGAACCAGAGCAGGGGACTGTTATGTAAGAACACTCCACTCCAGAGGAGTGGGATGGAAGGATTAGGGGGTAGAGGGTGGGAGGGAGGGGCTGGGAAGGTGGGAAAGAGGACAATATGATGGAGATGTAACCTGAAGAAACAAATAAATAAAATAAATAACTTGTACAACCACTACAGAAATCAGTCTGGTGATATCTTAGAAAACTTGGAATAACTCTACCTCAGGACTCAGTCATACCACTCCTGTGTATACATGCAAAGGATTCCTCATCAAACCACAAGGACATCCCCTCAACTATGTTCATACCACCGTTATTTGCAATATCTAGAAACTGGAAACAACTCAGATGTCCTTGAACTGAAGAATGGATTTTAAAAAAAAACCCTGTGGTACATTTACACAATGGAATACTACTCAGCTATCAGAAGCAAGGAAATTGTGCAATTTGCAACCAAATGGATGGAACTATAAAAGCTCATCATGAGGGAGTTAACTCAGACTCAGAAAGATACGCATGGCATATATTCACTTATAATTGGATTTCTGACATATAATAAAGGATTACCATCCAACAATCAATAGACCCAAAAGAGCAGGAATAGGGACTTGGTTACCTGTTAGTGGGACACTCCACCCTAGTGGAACTGCCAGGTATGCCCCCTGTGCAAGATATATATATTGATCTGTTAACATGAGCACAGAAGTTGTTCAGAATAGAGTGTTGAGTGGAAAGTTTTCAATATTCAGAAAAAAATATACATTATAATCCAATTTTCATTTTCTAACAATGCTGAAACTGCTACAAGGAATGTGTGATTGAAAGGGCCCTGAGCTAGTTACTCCATGCTATATATAAAGCATGTGTCCATGTGTGACTACAGATCCTGGATCACTGTCCTATTTAATTTATATACCCACAGCATATCCTGAAAAGTCTTATAGTAAAAGTTATTTGGCAAAAATAACTTCAGAACTAGACCCGTTAAATGCTCATAATGAAATAATCCCTTGCAAATGAAATAATCCCTTACATCTCAGTCATCAGCAAAACCATCTTGTCTTTAATCCAATGAAGTTTCAGGAATCGTTCAGAAAAAAAAAAAAAAACATATCTGCCTGTTACAGCCTGAATTCTTCCTACCCTTGAGAAATGAATCAATCCCTGGTTTTTTGCACTATCTGTTTTCTTTTTTATTTTTCCCTGTCTGTTTCTTCATTTTGTCTTCCTATTTTAAAAGTCCCTTTGTGAGGAGACAGCCAGAGTAAAACAATGCTATCAGAACCTCTTGTCTTGGTTAGAAGAATAGTGTAACACAGCTAAGTTGTTCTATTAACTCTCAAGCTCAGGGCCTTAATTCAGAATCTGTGAGGTTTTGTGGGAACAAACAGGTCCTTGAAGTTTACAGAGATGAAGACACCAAGCCTTTTCAAGCTAAGAACATAATCCCTGAACTCAAGTGCTCTAAATTCATATCTTAATGCAATTTCGAGTGGAGGATCTGACAGGCTACTCCCTTCTAGAGGACAAAGCTTCACAGTGCCTGGGAAAGTGTTCAGCTGGAAAGTATTTTTGTAAGGATTTCAAGTTGGTCCAGCTCCCCTTATTGAAAACAGAAATGTTTCTACTCAGTCACTAGGCTGTGTGCATAAATCTAGTAACATCTCGCCTAGACAGTGTGATTTTTTTACCCTGCTTCCTATTTTCTTCTTCATGATCTCAAGACCCTTATTCGTAATCTAGCAGATACAAAATGCTAAGTGCCTCAAAGAGGTAATTTAATCAACAGTAAAATGACTTACCAGGAATTAAAGTCTCACCATTGACCATCAATGGACAGGCAAAAAGGAGTCCCAGAGTGATAATGATATACAATATGACCCAAACTTATTCTCCTCACATCTATAGTTTTTAATTCTCTTTTTCATTTTGGAACATTGACAAAATGGGTTCATCTGTTTATTCCACAAATATATGTTTGTTTGTATGTATGTGTATATGTGTGTATACATATGTGCATATATTATATATACATATATCACATGTATTTATATTTATACACATACATATATTCAAATGTAGCTGTCAAGATTAGTCTTGAGTATATAAAAGTCATCTATTAGTTAATTAGTGTGTGCTGTAGTCTATAGTCTACTACCCTTTATTATTCATTGGATCCATAATAATACTTGTGAAAGTAATTTATATGTCTTTATCCATGTATGTGCATGCACATGTGCACACACATGCAGAGCCTAGAGATCAACATTGGGAGTCTCATGTCCCTCAAGCATGTTTGCAACCTGTTTCATTTGAGTTTTAGAGAAGAATATTAAGACCCAAGAGATAAAATGTATCCTCGGTGCTGCACAGAAGCAGAGTAAAGACTAGAAACAGGCTCCACTATCAAAGTCCTGCAGACCTCACCATCTCATCTGTTTCACCTCCTCAATGTTCTCTACCTGTATAATCCTCTCCATACTTTTTCCTTCCATTTGATGTGCATGTGTCTGCAGTGTGCATGCTTGTCCATATGTGTGTTAATATGTGTATATTCATAGAAATGTGTGCCAGTGCATTTGCCTGTATATACGTGTTGCATGTAGAGGCTGAAAGTTGATGTCAGCAATCATACTCTATTGCTCTTCCACCTTATCATTGAAACAAATTTTTTTCAGTCAAACCCATAGCTCATTATATGGCTATTCTCTTATCCACCTTGCTATTTGGCACCCCTGTCTCCACCTTTTGAGACTGGACACACTGGAAGGATTCCACACTTACCTGGAACTTATAAAGGTTCTGGGGATATGAGCTCTGTTATTCAGATCCACATAGCAAGAGTTTTATCCACAGTTCATTCTTCATAATAATAAAAATTCTATCTCTTCTTCATTGTCCTGACAAAGACAGCCCTTCATCATGTCTCAATAGACTATGTGATATGATTTGGTTCCATGTGACTTGACTCTACATATACATTTTGATAATAAATCATGCCTTTGCCAATACTTCTAAAGACAAAACTAAGAATAACATCACTCATATATAGAATATATTAAATAAACATTCAGTAATCACCTTTTATGTACCAGGAACAGATCAGTACAATATTCATCTGGGGTAAGAAGAAATAAAGTGAATTGATTGCCTAAGATATGACAGGAGTGGTGATTAGAATTACAATGGATCCCATAGGTTCATACGTTTGAATACTTAGTCTCTAGTTGGTAGAACTCTTTGGGAAAAATTGGAAGTGTGGCATTGTTGGATGAGGTGTGTCACTGAGGACATGGTTTTAGGTATCAAAAAGCTCCTTCTATTATGAACTAGCTCTCTCTGATTCATAATTGTGCATTAGAATGTGAGCTACTTCTCTTGTGTCATGCCTGTCTGTGGCCATCTTTCCCACCATTATGGTGATGGACATCTATACCTCGGTAACTGTAAGTTGCCAATAAAGCCTTCCTTCTACAAGTTGCTTGGGTCATGCTGTTTAGTCACAGCAATAGAAAAGATATTTAGACACAAGGTCAAAAAAATTTGCAAGGTAAAATTTTAATAGAAAACTCACACAGTAGAGAGAAAGAAATCTCTACAGAAGAGCTAAAATATACTAATCAGTATTCCACAAGAGCATCAATCACATATATTTGGAAAAAAATAGGTATGGATGGGGTACCTAGTACATGTCAGCTACTATTCTCATCCAACATTCTCACAGAAAAGGGAAGGAGAATTCAGTCACTTCATTCTTGTGTTTGACAAGCACAACTTTTAAGACTGTACTTCTAAAGAAATGAGAAAGTACTACATAGTATCTCATATGTGACAGCTAGAATCTAAGCAACATTTCTCAGGCATGGGAGAATGAAATGTCCATGATTTGAAAAGGCATTACCCATCATAGCATGGTGTTAATCAATTTGACAGAATTCAGACTCACAGTGGGAACAAATCTCTGGGATTGTCCGTGGGGGATTTTCCAGTTTAGTTTAGTTAAGGTGAGAAGCTTCTCAGGCTGAATAGAAAGAAGAAAGGGATCTGAGCAGCTGTACTCACCCCTAGTCTTCCTGACTGCAGATGCGACTAGCCGGTCATCTCCTATCCCTGACCTCCATGCTTCCCTTCACCATAATGTATCATGAACCCGCAAACCACGAGCCAAAATAGATCGTTCCTTCCTTATGTTTCTGCATGTCAGATATTTTGTCACAGAGTGATAAAAGTACCCAATAAACATGAACTTTTCATGTGTGTGTGTGTGTGTGTGTGTGTGTGTGTGTGTGTGTGTGTGTGTGTGAGGGTGATAGATCTTGGAGTTACAGACAGTTGTGAACTGCCATGTGGATGCCTGGAATGGAACCCGGGTCCTTTGGAAGATCAGTCAGTGCTCTTAACTGTTGAACCATCTCTCCAACCCCAAACATGTCCTTTTCTAACATAGAATAAAAATTTCATTCATTAAATATCTAGCTAGCACACTGATTATACTCCAAAATAAGTCACACAGAAGTGGAAATAATACATTGCTTTGAGTGCAACATATTTGCCCATGGTTAGTCTCCTAAAATAAAATCCACGTATAGAAAAATAAAACAAGCATGCACTAGTTGTTCAGTATATGTCAGCTACTATTTCAGCACCCCACTCATACATGAGCACTGGTTTGCACTGGCTGCCTAGTGTATTCCTGGTAATAATGAACATACCTCACAGAAAGCATGTCTGAGTAGAGAGGGAAGGAAGTGTACCTCAAGGGCTGACTGTATATTGAGGATTCTGGCTATACACAGCTATATACATAAGAAATCATTGATTACCAGGGCCTATGTTGAGATATTATTTACACATAGCAGGGTTGGGGGGGAAGCAAATAAACATTTAGTATTAACTGTAATCTAAGCAATCTCCTAGTTCAACCATTTTTATGTTAAGGAAATGTTCATTGTCTTAGACGACTGCTTTTTCAGTAATGCACTGCTAGAATGAGAAAAGATATTCATGCATACATTCTACTGGTTAGGTATCTAGTATATAAATATTATTCTACTGTAGTTGCATTCACATGAAAGGGAAAACAGTGAGAATGACAAGCCATTGAGTAAACATTAGGCAACATTAGGGTATCATACTCTTCACATACAAGTCAAAAGTGTATGGAGCATCTCCATTCTAAGTATGTCTATAACCTAACAATATCCACACACATTAGAGAATAAATGTATGTATTTAAGCCCCATGTACTCCAGTTGATATCAAGGTATGTGCTTCCTCACACACAGATGAAGCATGTCACCACTGCTTGAATACTGACATCTACTGAGTACATTCTACTCCACACCTTCTCATACTTATGGTAAACAACTATGTGTTTAGTTTAGATGTACAAAGTCCCTCGCAAATTCATGTGTTTGAGCAGTTGGTTCCCAGTTAGTGAATGCTGCCTTTTCAGGTTGTGACACATTTAGGGAGGTTGTATTGTGGATATAAGTTGTCCCCACCTAGGATTTATAGCTCCAGTTCCTTCTGCTCCCTAAACACTTCTGTGATGTAGCCTGTAAGCACCACGGATATGAGTAGGTCCTGCCTCCTACCATGCTTTCCATGATTTGATGGACTTTATCCCCTCAAGCTGTGAGTCAAAATGAATCCTTCTTCCTTGAATTTGTTTCTTGTCCATTTATTTGTCATGATGATGAGAAAAGTAAATAATATGAAATGTTGTGAATACCTTGTAAGTTCCAAGTTGTGTTTAAACACAACTAGCAACCAGAGAAACAAATGTACATAGAGACTAAGGAATCAGTTTCTGCTAGACACTATTTCACAATCAGCTCATAAATACTCTCAGGAATTGGAGTGCTATGAAGTATGTGAAACATACCAGCTGTCCTACTACAGTAAAAATCATGTACCATATGACATAAATAATGCTGCCTTAAAACACATGGTATACACCGGAACTTTCTTCTTGTTACATGAAAGAATAGTTGAAGGAAAACAGGCATATGTTACACAGCAGCATGTGAGATAGTATTTTGCTACAACCTTTCTCACATATAGAAGTAGTGGGCAAGTATGCAATGAATACAGAGTGTATGCACAAGCAACCTATAGGATATTGACTTAATGCTAGTGATGAAACAAGAATGTAGTAACCTCCCAGGAGAAAGCAGCTAGTTTTCAAATACATGCCTACAAATAACCAATAAGGTCATTGATTCATCAAGTTGCACTTAGTTGTAATTGTAACTTTGGTCTGCTGTGAGTTCTGTATACAGCTTGTAGACCTGTGGGTGTTGAAAAGCTTCAAACAACAGTGCCAAATAGCATTAAGACTTACATAAACAAGAATAATATATCCATGTATTGATTTTCTGGGACACACACACACACACACACACACACACACACACACACCTGTCCACTTACAACATATGGTATATGCAGGAGGGAAAGAACTAAACTTCAATTCAGGATTAGTTTAGGTCAGATACTATACTGGGGTGGAAATACTATTCCTTGGGAGGAAGAGACAAGATGACACTGAGTGACTAAAATATGGTAGGCATGACCACACCACAACATTAGTCACCTGCGGAAGGAAGGAAAAGCATGAATTAATCTGTGTTAGCATCATCTTTTCTTCATATATGGGAATCAAGGAGGCACCCATAGCCTTTTCCATGAAGAAGTCTCACACAAAGGCCAGGGGAAACCATACACTGAGGGAGGATTTTATGAAGCACTCCAAAGCTTCTTGTTATTTCCACATGAACGGAAGGGAAAGTGATCCACTCAGCACTTGGAGCATGCAAAGTCTTAAAAGAACTTCTGGTGGGGTAAGGAGGCATGATGCTCAAAACACATAACCTACACTAAGATTCATTCTACCAAAACAAACAAAACAAAACTCACCACAGGGAGATGGAAACAATCAAGCACTGAATGTCTATTTCATGTCGAGTCCTTTCCTAGTAAAAGTTCTCACTTCTGAGAAGGAAACCAGGACTGCACTGAGCATGACTGACAGGCCAGGAGCTGTCTAGGCAGATGTTATTCACACACACCTGAAAGGAATGAGCCTGTTTTGATCATCCAGTAAAAGAGAGATACTACAGTACCACAGTGTTGCTCACCATAAAGGTGAGAAATAAGCCAACAACATCTGCAAGGTGCTGCTGTGATACAACAGCATCCCTCCAGGAAGAACTGAGCTTACAGGAAGTCTCCAGTGTTGCGATTAGTATAGGAGTACAGTACCTTCTAGGATTAAAGCAAATTCAGCAAATATGCATTGGTGTCTGTTTAGGCTAACAGTGTTTCTGGTATCATTTTGTTCTTACTTAAACAAAGGGCACAGGCTTACACTGAGTGCCTGAAATATGACTAGTGTTCTCCTAGTACAGAACTGATTATACAGAAAGGGAAGAATACAATTTCCAATGACTGTCTTGAAAATGCTAGCCAGAGTCCTCACAATCAAAGAAAAGAAGCAACCATCACTATGTGCTTTTTTAATAAGACAGATAATTTCAAACTCAACTTTACCAACACAAAGCAGAAAGACATAATCATGAATGGAGGATGCTGCATTGGCCAGAGATTATAATGTGACATTCCTTACATAGCAGGGCAAAGTAAGCATATAGCAGATGGGAATATGGAAAAAATAACACTCTAACATAGAATATCTGCTATGAACCAGGCTGTATTTAGCAACGTGTTGCTTACACTCAGGAAAATGTAATAGCGCATCCACTAAGTGCCAGTGTATGTCAGGTTCAATGTGAGTGTCTTAGTCCTGCATGGGACATGAGACACAAATGTTTTTAATTTTAAGTGGATTCAACAGTACCACAGTGTACTACCAAAACAAAACTATGAATTTCTACTATGAAATACACTCATGAAAGAGTAGCACCAAGCCATGAATGCCTAATATTAAACAGATGATATTCCAGTGTAATGATAACTAACCATATGTGAAAGAGGCAGGAGTGCCTTAGCATCTATTTAAGCCAGATATCATTCTATTCCAATTTTGCTCACATGCATTAAGAGGGGGAAATATATCATTGAGCAGCTTCTGTATAGCAAATAAAACATTATCACATATAAAGAAGAGGCAAGGTTCCAGTGCTTACCACAGGCCAGGTGCTGAGAGCACACCATCACTCACTCAGAAGGCAAGGCAAGGAGCTCACACCAAGCACCGAACACATGTCAATACATCATTTCTCTCAGATGGGCTTATTTCCCTTCTAATACAACAGTAAGGTTGTACTAGAATCATGCCTGAAAGGCAGCCTAGTACCTCATTAACATACATCATCCAGGTTGCTCTAGCACAGCATAAATCACAGGAAGGAGCAAGAAAAGCAAGTTCAATATGCCCTTGATCTATGTCAGGTTCTATCACATTATGGCATCATTCACACATGAATGGATCATTTAAACTCACCCACTACCTATTCTAGTGTATTACTCACATATAGAAAAAGAAAATGAGTTTGGATAGTGTAGGGAGTTAGAGTAATATAAATCAGATTTAGTAAATATCTAGGTTTCTGATACAGTCTCTTAAACTGGGGCATGAAGATCAACTTCGCTGTGAGCAATTAGCTTATCAGCTTATGGATGAAGTCATGTGAAATGAGGGGAGCCTCTATGGATTGAAAAACAAGGTTGAAGCCAGGTTGAACAAGGAAAGACTTTATGACCTGGCATTGTTTTCAACTGCTAAGTGGGCAGAGCCCAAATCAAGCTGAAGCAGGTGGAACAAGGAGCGATCTTATTTAAGAACAAGTGCATGGAGCTAAAAGGCCCCCGATACTAGAGAGCTCCAATGCTAGTGAGTCCTGATGAAGAAAGTGCTGGTGAACTGATGGCCAGATTTCCCTGAGTCAGAAAGAAGCTGGTGAGCAAAGAAAGCCTCAGCAAGACAGCAAAAGGCCAAGGACTAAACGCTGTGGCTCAGCTTTTGCCTAGAGGGGTTTGACCTGTCCAAACAGTGGTCTGAATGGAAGGAACTGTGGCCAGCTTTAAAGACTGAGGCAGAGTGGCAGAGTTGCTGATACGAAGGAAATAAGTTGGCCTACAGATGGCTGAGGTCTCCCAGAGAGAAGAACGCCTCATGCCTTATTTAAGGTGAGACTTCCATAGCCAATTCACCCTGACAAACTTGCATCTGAGATATTCCAGAAAAAGGACTGCTAAGTGCATTAAAGGGTCTACCCCAGAGACTGTGTTCCCGACTACTGAGGACCTGCCCCAGGTCCTCATAATCCTTCTAAAAGGTTATGAAAATAGTTGTAATAGTTATCAATAGGTTTAGTGGTTAGGTCTTAGGGGTTGTAGGAATTTATAGGGACTGTAGGAATTTATAGGAATAGTAATTAAGTAAGTGTATTTGTTATAAGTGAATATAGTTACTAATAAATAAGTTTTTAATAATTAAAAAGTATGGTTTCAGGATAGTTTACAAGGTTTAAGCCTGGAATAACATTGTTCACACACAGTGGAGTTAAGTAATCATGTATCCAGGCCAGCATACATAAAGTGTTATTAATTAAAAATTTACTCATACAGAGCAGAATGTCAGGAGCATCTAACAGGCACCTGGGAACTGCCAGATCTTAAGATGCACAAAGATACATACACAAAGGAAAATGGATGTATGGAGCAAATAGCATGTTTGAACTGTATTTTCGTAAATCAAAGCTGATAGAAGGATGATAGAAACAGTAGATGAGCAACTAAAACAGGCTACCTTTGACTTGTATAGGACATATTTCACATAAATTATAAACAGGTATTAACAACCGAAACTACTGTCAATACTATAGATTACTCTCCACAAACTGAAAGCAAGGACCCATTGCTGCAGAGAATACCTACATAACTCATTGAGCATGAAGAAGTTGAGCTGGTGCCTACATTGAGCCTTCAGCCCTGTGTGCTAGCATCTTTGGTACAGGAAGGACTCTGCATGCTACCAAAGGAGAAACATAGACACTAACCCAGCTACAAACTCATTGACCTACAATCTGTCCTGCTTGCAAGATATGCTAATGTAACGGTGGGAAAAGGTGATGGGAGTAACCAATATCTGATTTGACTAAAGGCACACTCTGTAAGGAGGAACCCTAACCTACACTGTGACAAGAGAGACCATGGGCTAGATGAAAACCAAACACTACTATTCTGCTAAAAGAATGTAGCCATAAAATGACTCCTCACAACATTCTGCTACATTCCTAGATCCATGCCTGCTCAGCCATCATCACAGAAACTTTCTAAAGCATATGGGAAAAAATACAGACTCACAAGCAAACAATATGCAGAGGTTGAGATACTTTGGAAAACTCATTCTGAATTAACATCTTCAAAAGCCAAAATTAATTTCAATTAATACTTTTTAGCTTCCAGATTTGAAACTTCTCTATCTACAGCTATAGTCAATCTTTGCAAAAATTCAGTAAAGGCTTCTCTTGGGCTTCATGTAACTTTAGTAAATTACTCAGACCTCTTTCCTAATTCTTCAACCTTATTCCAAGCATTTAAAGCTACTAAATGACATAGTGCCAAGGTGTGATCATTAAAATCAAACTGCTTTTGTAAATCAGCAAATTTACCTCTATCTAGCAACTTACCCTGGAAAATATCAATACCTCTGTCCTGATTTCATTGTTCTGTAGCCTTAGCTTCCTCTTTCTACCATGTTCACCATTGTAAAAGATAACTAGGTTTCATTATTCCTGATGCCAAATCTTTCCAGTCTTGAGAGATAATTCTGTTCTGAGTTGCCCATGAATTTAGAATCTGTTTCACATAGGATGAATGTATACCATAGGAAATGATCACTTCCTTATATCTTCTCAAATCTAATATGTCTATAGGATTCCATGTATTTTCATTATAACCTAGAGGGTGCTTATCATCTCCTGGTAGGTCTTTTGCAGTGACTGGATAAACTAAGATTGGTTTTCTAACAACCTTGGGCTGCCCCTTTCAGTTTCATTATGTGGTGCATGGTAAGCTCTTCTCTAAAATCTTCTGTCCGTGTCTGAGAATTTTCCTTATTCTCATGTAAAGGTCTTTCTAAGGCTTCCCTAAATTCCTCTGTCTATGTTTGAGTAATTTTCTTGTTCTTGTTTATAAGTCTCTCCAATTTTCCTTCTAAGGCTTGTATCTTACCAATCTATTTTTCTTTTTCCTGTATCTCTAAAGGTTTTTATTTTGAGTGGGTACAGAAAGCCATTATGAACATTAAAAATAAAGTAAAATACCAAAATTATAATCATAATTGGAATTAATATGCCAACTTCAGCTAAGACAGTTAACCTTAAATTTTCTACTTCTATTTTCATGTCATATAGGGTAGCACTGTACAGGGTCCTAAAACCTTCTAACATGGTACTTCCCATCTTTAACTTTCTCCTTGAGGATTTTCCAGATGTCTCCCCAAATCTGAGGACTTCTTATTTTTCCAAAGATGGAATGATTTCTCTGTGCATGGGGTCTTGCCACAAGTTGGAGAGCCAAAATATTGTAGACCAGAAGATTTATTCTCAGGTAAAGAGGCCTGAGACCCAGGGCAGCCCTTTTCAGCCCATAAAATAAATATACCAAGACTTTCTAATGTTTTAATGCTTTGGCCTTAGCTGGGAAGACTCTCAGCTAGCTCACTGAAGTTTACCCGACCACTTAGTCTCAATCAGCCACGTGGCTATCTGTACCTTCCATGCCCACAATCACATCTGTCTTCCTCTTTGTCTCCTGGTGAAAAGAGAGAACTTCCTCTGTCTCTTTCCAGAGTTTCTTTCTTCCTCCAAGAAAGTCCTGTCTGCCTATTCTCTCTCTGCACAGCTAGTTGGCCATCAGCAACTTTTATTATCCAATTAGACAGTGCCTCAGATAAGACGGTAACCAATTCTCAGAGCATTGAAATCAGAATCTGAAAACCAGGCATAACACCTTTCTCTGAGAAATTAGAGCATTTATTCACATCTGTTGTGCTTGTAGTATCAGGCTTATTTATCAATTTAAGGATAGTACATCACTATTTACACATATACAGAAATAAGGCAGCATTTGTCAATTATGTATCTCTGCATTCTATTCATTCTACTTATTTCTATGAGAAATCCTGATACAGATGGTGCATACATTTTATATTGTTTGATATAGCATATTTAGTCATGCTTAGTTCATGGAAATATTTTCTAAAACAGCATTACTTATATAAAGAAGAACTAAGCAAGCATATATGGAGCAGTCCATATATTCTAGGAAGTATTTTACACACCATTACACATGCATCAGTGAAGCACAGAAGACTTGTTCAACTGCCTGGTGCATAACAGATACTTTTGCAATACCAATCTACTCTGATAGGAGTGGAAAGATTTAAGCAGATCTTAAGCTCCTAACAAATGCTTGCTACTCTTCTACTGTAGCTTATTGACTCTAATGAGGAAGAATTGAGCCTGCCGAGGGTACATAGTACATCTTAACTCACACATAGAGATGAAAATGAGCTTAAATTGAGTGCACAATGCATGTCAGACACTATTCCAAAACAATTACTCAATCCAAGGGTAAGGAAATAAAACTGAATTGAGCATCAGATTTGCTTTCAGACACAGTTCTGGCACTGCAAGAGCCACCAAGAAGAGAAGGGAACCAGCATATACTGGTCACCTATACAGGGTACTAGTTTTAAAAATCTATTAACTTAAAAAAAAAAGGGAAGAGGATGGGGGGTTGAGGGGGAAGAGGGTGGGAGGGTGGGACTGGAAGGGGGATTAGGGAAGGGATTGTGATTGAGATGTAACTTGAAATAAAAAATAAATTAAAAAAAGAAAAAAATCTATTAACATGCAACAAGAAGGAAACATAAATGCTTCTAAATAGTTTGATATCCTGTAGAGCAAGTTGATACAGAAAGGATGGAAACAACATGGAACAGAATGGAGAGAAAACAAATGTATCAATTTAGCATTTACTCCACAAACTTCCATTATGAGAGGAAAACTAGCATGATAAACTGTTATACTTAATGTTTAACCAATATTCTCTGGCATAATTATTGTATAAAAAGAGAAACAGGAAACATGAAACATGTGTGTATGAAGTAGTTTGTATAGATCATGTGTGATGGTTCATCTTGATTGATAACTGATGTCATTTAGAATCACCACGGAAACAAACTTCTGAGTGTGCTTGTGAGGTTGTTTCTGGATTGGGACAGCTGAGATAGAAAGACCCACTCTAAATGTATGTATCACTATGTCATAGGCTGGAGTGAATAAACAGAAGGAAGTGAACTGCACATCAGCATTCTTCTCTTCCTGCTTCCTGACGGTGGATGCAATGTGACAAGATGCCTCCTGATCCTGTGCCAAACCTTCCCATCCTTGATGGACTATGTCCCTTTATACCATAAAACAAAATAAACCCTTACCTACTTAATTTCCTCATTATCAAATACTCTGATTGTCACAATAAGAAACGTAACTAACATACCATGCATTACTTTTATAGCATGACTCACATATAGTATAATAAAGCAACCATGAAATGAACTGCCAATGCATTCAAATGTGGATTGTGGTATCAGTTTATTCACCCATAAAAGATGCATGCCTGTAATGAGTTTCTGCTATAAGATAAATTGTGAATGGTAAAAATGGTAAATGTTATTTTCACATTGGAAGAAAAAACTAACATGCATTAAATGCCAAGTATATTACAGTGAAATTTTGACGCACAGAGTAAAGAAATAAGATTACAATCCTCACCAAGGAAAGACCAAGCTATATTCTAGAACAAGTTTATCTATGTAAAAGTATCTTTTATTTACCAGTTGTAATTGTCATCTCAGAGGCTTACTGCTGAATACACTCACCATTTCTAGTTCTTTCTGAACTCTGGCTGGCTGGTTCAACTCAGCTGTTCTGGCTCAAACTCCTCTCCAAGCTGATTGATTCAATCTGGCTTCTCTGATCCTCACTGTATTGTTCTGCTTGACCTAAAACTAACTCTGGCAATGTTTTGTAATCTTCTGGCTCCTTCTTATTCTCTGACTTCAACCGCCTCTGCACAAACAAACTCAACTCCACTGCACTCCACTCTCTCAACTGAACTCCCAATTGACTGCCAACTAACTGACTCAATTCTCCCAACTGCTTCTCCCTGTCCTCTCTTAAATCACCTCTCTTTCTGCTCTGTTCTCATGAGAGTTGGACATATACTATTTTCTCAAAACTTTCTCTGATTCATCACTTTGTCTACCTCTCAATTAGACATCATTTTCAAATGTGGCTGCTTCCTTCTACAAACTAAACTTACTTACATTGTTTGGGATTAAATGTGTGTACTAAGAGTGTGTCTGTATTCCAGCCAGATCATACTGTAATCCGGGGTGTGTCTGCATTCTAGCTGGATCACATAGACCTATAAGGTCTTTGGATGTGATCCCTTGCCAGAGCAGCCAAGCTGCTGGATTAAAATTCCTCTACATCTCCCTGCTTCCTCTTTAAGATAAAAATTGTACAAGTTTAACTATTACAGCAGAAACAATTATAAATCCCATAAATTAGACAGTCCCAGTGTCCTTAAACTTAACAGTCCAAATGTTCTTATGAAGATCCATTAATGTGATGATTCTTATCCCATAATTGCAGTACTGATCATCTGTCCTTCAGCATCAAGGTTTTCCAGTCTGCCCTATGATAGGATCTTTATCAATTTTGATGGAACCCATAGTCTTTCGTCACGTGTGGGAAGAACCTCTTCCCCAAAGTAACATATCCCTGACTTTCATTCTGATGCCAAACATCTTTAGAGTCCTGATGGAATGCAAACACACCCTGGATTACAGTATGATCTGCCTGGAATACAGGCATTCTCTTAGTACCCACCTTTAGTCCCAAACCATGTAGGTAAAGTTAGTTTGTAGAAGGAAGCAGCCATGATTGAAAGTGATACCTAATTGAGGGGCAGACAAAGTGATGAATCAGAGAAAGATTTGACAGAATAGGATATGCCCAACTCTGGTGAGAACAGACAGGGAAAAAAAAAGAATTTAAGAGCAGTGCAGAGATTGGGGGGAGGCAGTTTTGTTTTACCAAGAGAGTTTTACGAAGACAGGTTGAAGAGAAAACAAACTAGACACAAGTGAAGACAGAGTGAGCCAGACAATGAGAAGGAAGCAGAAAATTAGAACAGATTACTATAGTTAGTTTGAGCAATAGAATCAGAAGTAAGAGAAGCCAGTTTGAATCAGTCAGCTTGGAGAGGGGTTTGAGCCAGAACAGCTGAGTTGAACCAGCGAGAGTTCAGAAAGAGCTAGAAAGGGTGAGTTTATTGAGCAGTAAGCATCTAAGATGACAATTTACATCTGGTGAATAAAAGATACATTTATTTATTCACATACAAAGAAATGAACTAAACATGTATCAACTGCCTCACATATGCTAGACACTATTCTAACCCAACCATATGCACTCAGAAATCAATAGGAAGATACAAATATTTGTTCCATACCTAATATGTATCAGCTTATTATTACTCTCTTATATTATATATATTTATATTTTATACTCTATTTTATATTACTCTATTATAATCTGTTCATTCATAAACAAACAATGGGCAGACCTACCTAAAGCATCTGATACTATGCACTGCTATTTTAATATAGCATAGTCCACACTGAGAAGAAAGAAAATAATAAATCATTAAGTACTAGCTTATGCCAGGTATTCTTCTAGTTCAATCATGCCCTTACATATGATGAATAAGTCATGCATTCACACATACACAAACACACACACACATTTTGCATCTAATTTAAGCCTTGTACTGTATTAGCAGAGCATTACTTACACAGTATGGATGTCACCTTTTGCAGATAGAAAACAATAGGTACAATATTACTGATTTATAAGTATGGAAGGAAGCATCCATTAAGACTGTTGCTTGTAGCTATGATATTATGTCTCTAGTAATGACAGAAGTTGTATACGTTAAGGTCTCACCAACAGACTGCTTAAACATGAGCTGAACCAAGACAACAACAGTCATGTTAAAGTAGATAGGGAAAAGCCCATGAAGCCTCAATCCTACACAAAGAACTGCAGGCAGCTAAGGAATGCTCAGAGCGGGAGAAACAATTGTCTCCAGGAAAGATCACACCAATTGGTTATCTAATACCAAATGGTCAGTCCTAAAAACATACATAGAAGTAACATTACACAGACTAAGCCAGTTGTATTTATATATTTAAGAAGGGATATGATTATACATATACATCTATATATGTAAAATTAATTAATTGAAAAAGAAACCATGAATTTAAAGGAGGGAGATATAGGAGAGTTTGAAGGGAGGGAAGAGGAAGAGGAAAATGATGTATCATATTATAATCTCCAAATAATATGATATTATTTTTAAAAGAACATTTTATGTGCAAGATAAAAATTTTGTGCAAACATCTTCACAGATGTTTGTGTAACATGGAAAAGGCCTACATGAATAACATTATATACCCAGTAATTCTCTTGAGCATTCTTGCTTATACCTAAGTGGGAAAATCCAGGCTGCCAGGAGCACACCTATTAATAGGACCTCTAAGAATCCTACATTATTCATATATAATGCAGAGGAAAAAACTGAACTTACTGAGCTACTGCACAAAAATTTCTTAATGTTCCCAACACAATGAAATGGAAAATGGGACCTGGAGGGACAGGACTGCAGCAATCTTCATTGCTTAGGAGCCTGAGGCAGGAGGATTGCAAGCTCAAGGCCATCCTAGAGGACTCAGACCTTAAAATGAAAAATATAGAAAGTTCAGAGGTCAGGTAATTGCTTAGTATGTGGGCCCTGGGCTAAATCTGTAGTGCTGTAAATAAAACAAAATAGGAATATTACATTATATCTGATAAATATGTACAATAATGTATCAATTTAAAAAAATTAAAATTTAAAGAATTATCATCCTTAATTAATATGTCATAGAAATCTTAGGATGCCCTTATTCTCATACAAGGACAGGATATAACCATGATTAAGTGTTTAGTATATCTCGGCCATTAGTCAATTACAGCTGATCCATACCTGGAGTCTCTGGATATTGTTAACATCTTTCACTGGTCAGAGTTCATTTCCTTTCTGGCATTTTTTAAAGGTCAGATATTCTTTTTCCTAACTTACATTTGTAGATTCCTCAGTGGGTAAACAATCCAATATGGTCTAGTGGCTAAAAACATACATTTTAGGATTGAACAGATGGTATTTAAATTCTAGCTTTATTACTTAACACCTGTGTGATGTGGGCAGCTTGTTCAACCTGCCTAACCCTTAGTTTATGCATCTGTAAGTGAGGGTAATTATAAGACCTTCTCTTTATGGTGAGTAAAAAAGCTAAATGAAGGTCTCTATGTAAGAACTTGGCCTTGAGCAGAATAGGGGCCATAAATGTTAGCTGCTACTACAGCTGTAACACAATGACTCACTCTATGTAAACATTTGCTGATACATGATGCAAACCAGTCATTCAAGTTTCAGGATAACTGTTGTTGTCCTGCTGTATTAATGGAGTGGTAGATTTAAACAAGTCATGTGATTTACATCAGGTCCCACAACCACAAAAGATATTTCTGGAATCAATATCTGTCTCAGCTGAATCTAAAGCCACTCTTTAATTTTGAATACTATCATTCTAATTCTTCCATTTTCTATAGGCCTTCTCATTTCTTCTTGTTTTATTTCCCTAACATTTAACTTTTTCTGAGATATTCCCAATGTAGTCCAGGCTGGTTACACACCTGTAGCCTTGATGCTTTCCTGGGTCCTGGGTTATAGGTAGTCACCAATACCCTAAGTAAATCTTTAACTTCTTCCAGGAGGCTATTTTAAACTTTCTCTTCTCAATTTTTCTTAATCCACCCCTAACTTCTTATCCCTGTTCTTTGGGTTTTTGTTAAAGTCTTTCTCTCTTACAACAAATATTTCACCTCATTTCAACTCTAACAAGAGAAAGGGAAACCCACGAATAGACCTTTCTAAACTCCATGTCCCATCATAGGTTTTCTCTCATTGCCACTTTTCCCCTTTGAATTTGACTCATCAGCCTTTGCACTTTGTACTCAGGAGCACTGCTGAAAATACTTCCTCCTTTCTTCATTTGAGGTGGTCTATACTCAGCACCTCCATAAACCACTTCCTTTCTACTCCACTCAGATGGGGATATGGTATCTCTTTAAGGAACACAACAGAGGTGGAAGAAGGGAGGTTATTCTAGGGCCAAAAAGAGAGTTCAGTTAATGAAGTACTTCTTTTGCACAACACGAACATCAGAATTGGATCCCAGTGCCCATGTTCAAAAAATATAAAATATAGATATAGTAGCACACACCTGTAATCCCAGCACTGGGTGGAGTAGAGACAGATAGATTCCTAGAGATAACAGTCCAGGAAGTCTGGCCTGCTTGAGGAATTCCATGCTAGTTAATGAACAGATCTCAAAGTTGGATGGCCCCTCAGAAACAACACCCAAAATTGTCTTCTTGCCTCTACATATATAGGCATGATATGAACATACACTTGAATAAGTACTCAAACACACACGCATGCACACACACACACACACACACACACACACACACACACCACACACACACCAAAAGAGGTGTTGTATAACTAGACATACAGAAAACAGTTACCAAGGTTAAAATTATGTTTTATTTTCTTTCAGTCAACTCAGTACAGCATTATTTATTCAGTCAACCAACAAATTGGTCATTTGACATGTGGTAGATGCACTACTGAGAATAGAAGCCTAATATATTCTTCTTGATAAGTCTTCACTGTTTTGAACCAATGTACGATCTCTAGGGTATGGGACATACATTATGAGTTTTTGTTGTTGTTGTTGTTAATTATGACAGAAGTAAATCAAGTGAAATCACATATCTACTTAGAAACAGTGGAAGTGATAGTATAAATAATGAGAAAGGATCCAGCAATAAATCAGATTCATATCTAAAGCACAAGATTGTTATGGGTACCCTTGCTTCTCTGAAATGCTTCAGATGTGCTATAATACATCTCTATGAAATCAATAATTTTATGAGATACCTGCCTATGGTGTGCACAGGATTAAATATCTTTGGTATTTAAGAGATCTAACACTCTCTCTTGGCTTCCATGGGCAACTGCAAATTCATACACATGCACTTGAAGAGAGACATTACATACATATAACTGAAAATAAAAAATAAATCTTATTTTTATTTTATTTGTATATGTGTTTTGCTTGTATATGTGTGTGCATACTAAGTGTATACCTGATGCCTGAGGAGGTCACAAGAGAGCAGTGGATCCCCTAGAACTGGAATTACAGAGGGTTGTTAGCTCCTGTATTGTCCTTCATAGTAGCAACCAATGTTCTAAACTGCTAAGCCATTTTTCCAGCCTCCCAAAATAAATCTTAATTAAAACAAAAAAGTTATCCCAAGAGCAAAACCCAGGGCATATATAGGGTTCTAATCAAATGAGACTTATGAAGAAATTTTTAGGATGTGAAGGAAAGCATGTGGTGGACAGGGAATCAAAAAGAAGAAACCAAAAAGAGGCACGCAGTAGGCTGTGATGGTAGGTTGGGGAAGCAGTGTAACTCCCAATTTATATGGTCCCACCCAGCCTACATTTCTGACACCAAAAACAGCATGTCCATCAATTCTTCGTCATATCTTCTCCAACTAGATGCTAAGAAACAAATGAACAGCATATGCCTTTATTTTAACTCACAAACTGGGGGAAATGCACATGTGGCATCTGACAGTTGAGAAAGCTATGAAAAACCAAAAAAGAGTACCAGAAAGTAAATAATAAAAGAACTGACAACAAGGTCCCTGGTGTGACCTGGTTTGACCTGGTCACATGACCTTTAAAAGCTCACACTGAATTAAAGATAGTTGCCATCTTTTCTGATTGTATTCATTTGAGCAAATGTGGAATTATCATGATGGACACAAAGATTTCTTCCACTTTCTTAATTAAAAGTAAAGCACAGTCATTCACCTCCTTATGTTCCACTACCTAGAAATGGAAAGTGATTAAAGAAATATCAACTGAATTGCTGGCTGGGCTGGAACACTATAGATTCATTCAGGTTATATCACTATTTTTACCCTCAACACCATGGGTTTTCAAGGATTTTTTTTTTTTAAATCAAGCATTGAATTCTGAGTATTGAAGATGTTCAGATACTGTCCTTTTCTTCAAGAGATTGAGTTGAATCAATGAAAAAAGAATGTAGTTTTGAAAGCACAGAGCCAGCGAGTCCCATAACCCTGCAGTTGCAGTACATGGTTCCCTAACAGCCTCATAGTTTTGGCAGCTGCCTAAATTAGATCTTATATAATTAGAGTCTTTGCTAGAATAAGTGATTTAGTTGATTAACTTGGAAATTAATTAACTAGTAATAGGCTAGCTGTATTAATCACTAATGATGTGTCAAATGGTGTGCTAAGTACCTTCACCACTGTCTACCAATCCACTTAAAAAACCCTATTGTATCTCAGCCTTTGTCATTTTTCCTTTAAATGTGAGGGTTGGCATTAGTGAAATAAGTAAGTTTTCCAAAGCTGTTGGAGGAGGAAAGCCAGATTCTGAATCTGTATGGAGTCCAAACCCTAAGCTACCTACTATTAAACTTTCTTTTGTTTATATAAGTGGCCCTTGGTTATCTGACTGATAAATTTGTGTTCATTTTAAGTGATAGCATTAATGTTAGACAACACAGAATTCTCTCTTTTATTAAAACTTCCAATCTTCCCATCTTTTAAGAAAAGTGTAGACTGCACCCCGAAGGAGGCATAAACTACAGTAATTACACTTAGGAGTGGACTGACCATAACTCTGCTCATCAAATGTTCCAGAAACAATGACAATAATAAACTTTTGATGGCCAACACCACATTAAATTGCCAACTAATTTTATTTAGTTTCATGTATTTACCCCAAGCATTTATTTGTGTTCCTTTTCTGCTGCCTCCTTCTTTTAGGCCTCTTGATCCTGAGAACTGTCTAAGGCTTGGAAAAGTCCAGCCCTAGGGTCCCTCCATGCCCTCATTTTTGCTCTCTGTTTAGTAAGCCTTCTGCTTACATCTGCTGATAGTCTTAGCTGTTCTCTAGCAAAGCCTCTGGCAGAGAAAGTTTTCAATCCAAACACAATTAAATATTAAGATAATGTCCTCAGGCATGTTTCCTCTCCTTCTACTTTAGTTCTGTAATGAACAGAGCACATTCATGGTTTAGAATTTCAGATGTGACAAAATTTGCGATTGAACATTTTGTACTAATGATGTATTTCTTATCATTTTCTAAATACCAGTTGGGATGCAAGCCTCACCCTTCAGTGAATACTGTCTCCTGATGGATGGGCTCATGGCATTTACTGCTTCATAAAACCACAACCAGGATACATAACAAATTAAATGTCTCAAGGCAAGGAATTTACCAGCAGAATAAAATGGTCTCAGATGAAGATCTGGGGATGGGTGAGTGAAAGGTGCTTGATAAGGGTCTCCACAAATAGATGTAGTACGTGACTTCTGGAGACTAATAAAACCATAACTCACTTCTGCCCACGATAGCGAGTCGCTCAGGCTTCCAGGTGACACCATCCTGGAAAATAATCACTTCAAGCATTTCAGTGCCTCTGGAATTTTTTTTAAATACTTTATTTTTTTTTCTTCAAGTTACATCTCAGTCACATACTCATTTCTGTGTAGTGTACCATTCTTTTTAGCAAAACATCCCCACAGATCCTCCTACCACCCCTGCAACCTGGTGTTGGAGTTTTGAGACCAGGGTCTTGAACACAGAAAACGGGTTCTCTACCTCTCTATGTCACTATCCCTCCTTCTTCTTTTCCTTATTTTGTTTTGAGATAGTCTCACCATAACAATGAGTTTGGGACCTTGCTCCTCAAATTCTAATCTCTCTGGGATTACAATCCTGTGTCAACATACCCAACTCATCATAAGTCTCTGTGGTGTTTATTTTGGCTTACAGTTGCAGAGGGATGTAAACTCATCATAGGAGGGAGGCATAGCAACAAACATCAGGGTGGAGGTGGGGCAGGAAACTGATAGATCACATGTCTACCACAAGCACAAAGCAGAAAGAGTGTGCCAAAAGTGGTTCAAGGCTTTTAGTCTCAAAGCCCATCCCTAGTGACATACTTTATTATCCAGCATAGCTGCAACCACTTACACCTCCCCAAACAGTGGCACCAGCTGGGGACAAAGTGTTCAAGGATCAGAGACTATGGGGGACAATTATCATCATTCAAGAAAGTACAGTATTACACAATCATTTGCTCAAAAGCTGTCAAATCTTTATTACCTTTCTCAAAGCACTTCCTTAGTTCTTGCTACTTGGTCCAGCCTAGCTTCATGAGTTACTTGCCTTAATTCCACCTGCCTTAGTGACATTTCTGTTGTTGAACTAACATTCCTTGGCAAAGGAAACATCAGGTAGAAGGAATTTATTTAGGCTTAAAGTTCCATAATGACATGGTACATTATGGTGGGGAAAGACTCAACATGAGGCAAGGAAAGGCGGCAGGGGGAACAGGAAGCTGCCTGATGACATTGTTATTTATTCTCAGCAAACAAAAAGTACAGTAAAAGAGCCCAGGCCTGCCCCCGCTGACATACATTCTGAAGCAAGACTCCCAAATGTTCCATAAGTTCCCAAACAGCACCACCAGCAGGGGACAAAGCATTCAAATACATGAGCCTACAAGGGACATTTCATATTCAAAATAACCCTTGCTGTGATTTGGTATCATTCCACAATTTTAACTTTCCATTTATTACTCAGCAACCTAAGTTATAGAATAAGGCTGCTGAAGACTTCACCATATTTGTTTACTAACTTTAAAAATTACTCAGATGCTGGAGAGATAGCTCGGCAATATTTGTCCCCAGCATCCTCATTAGGAAGCTCACAATAACCCATAACCCAGCTCCATGGTGCTGAATATCTTCTTCTGGTTTCCACAGGGTATGTTTATGCACCGGCATACAAATAATTAAAATGAAATAATTCTTTAAAAAATAATAAATTTGAAAGACAGCAAGATGAGTACATGAAAGATTTGGGAGAAAAAAATGGAAGGGTAAATAACGTGATTATAATCTCAAAAAAAAAAAATTTTAATTAATGATTAAACAACAAACACTAGAAAGTCTGGAAGGTCCTAAGCACAACCTAAGCAAATACAGCAAGACCTAGCACCAGGACTAGGAGGGGACACACACAGAAAGGTCCAGTATTGACTCATTGTGGGCGCTGCTTCTGCTCTGTGATTCCTCTGTATCTTTCTGTGCTCCTTCTCACATCCACCCACATATTCTGCTTTTGAGAATTTGAATATTTCTCAAGCCAATTAAGAGACCGCTACGAATGTTTTGCAAATACTGCATTAGGAAAGTATGTAGACTAACAGAAAATGTTCTTGCTGTTGATCATGGTGGTTCAAGATATGTGAAGAATAATTATTGGACCTCAAGCAAAGAACATTTGTTTGGCAAAACAGTTCTCTACAAAGATGCAAACAGAAGGGAAAAATATCCAAAGCGGACATTGGAATCACTGGGTGGATTAAATCACAGCAGCCCACTGTAAAGAACCAAAGCAACAGAAAGAAAAAAAAAAGCTGTGGTAATTCTAATGAGACCCAGGTATTATGCATTTTCTCAAAGACTGGCATAACAAATGTTTTCAGTACAAAAAAGAGACTTTATAACTCTATGTTAGCCAAAGTGTTTTAAGTTGCTATGATGATTTTATTTCTTTCATTTCTTTTCATTTTTGTCAGACTGCATATAATAAAATCACAAATATAAGGAGAATGAATAAAAGATACACTGGCCCCTTTCTTGTGTGGAGGTTGTGAAATGAAGAATTTTATAATTTCTTCTTAATTTCCTTAAATGCGAGTGTTATATAACAGTTTCCTCCAACATGGAAACATTCCATCCTGCAGGGAAGCTCCTTAAGCAAAAAGGGAAACAACTCAAAAGGGCTTTAGGAAGTTCCTGAAACTGAAAATTCATTATTCCCCTACCTGCCAGAGTAAGCAATTAAAACTGCCGAAAGTCATGCAAAAACAAGCAACACTGCAAAGAAGACTCTCAGACTAAACCAGCTACTTGGAAGAAGCAGAACAATCTAAGATTCCTGAAAGAGGCTTAGACAAACTGAGTCACTTGGAAAGGGCACTCTCCAACTTCTTGGGCTGCATGCAGCCTGTGCAGTGTGATCCGAGTTCCCAGCTTTTGTGAACTGTCACCCATGCTAGGGTGTGCTTTGGTGATGCAGCTGTCTTTGAGTCATTTCTGTTCCTCTCAGTAGCCCCTACCCATATCCTTGTAAGTAATCCAATAAAATGTATTGGTTCGCCAGGTTGGACTTGGATTGTATCTGTAATTTGGTCTGTCATGGGCTCCTTATCTGGCGTGAGAAGAGGTGTGTGTTGCATCTTCCTAGGAACATTTTTGTCACACAACAGAATACAAGAAAATCTACTTATAGCCTCACAAAAGCCCATCATACCTTGGGGTAGTTCAGTCCTTTTCTTTGATAACATCATGCCTTACAGTTATGTTAATGAATAATTCACATCACAAAGAGTGAAACAGTTTTTTCTATAAATGCTGAGTTTGAGGTAATAAAAGCTGATGTCTTTGCTTGACCTCAAAGCAAAATGTACCTTACACAATGTACTTACATTTCAGTAAGTCAAAAGAAAGTATGTTGAAAGTTTTTAACCACAAAGCAATAATAAACATTTGAGGGTATAAATATGTTTAGCCTTATTCACAGTTTACATAGGGCTAGGAAGACGACTTAGTGGGTAAAGCCTTGCCACAAAAAGCATAAAGACATGAGTTTGGGTTCCCAGAACTCATGTAGGAATGAGATGCAGTAGAGCAGGTATCTGAAAGCCCATGACATTGTGATAGATAAAGACAAGAGAATCCCTGAAGTTTCAAGGGACAGCTAGCCTGGCTTACACACAAGTGATGAGACTCTGCCTCAAATGAGGAGAAAGGTGAAAACAGATACTGGAGACTGTCATTGGACTACTGCACAAGTGTGTCATGCATGTGCCTACACTTATACAAATGTTCATGTACATGCACACACGTACCATATACACACTCAAAATAAATAAGATTACACAAAGAATAAACTTTTGCAAATATCATATCACTCCATTAATGGGTATAATTTTATTCTTTATGTATCATTTAAAATAGGTTTAATTAAAATGCAAAGAACTCCAATGTTGATGAGTCAAAATATAGTATTAGAATCAGAGCTGGTATTAGAGCTTGGCCAAAGACATAGAATCAAACAGGAAGAATCTATTCTTATTAGAGAAAGACACTTCCAGAGGGAAAGAATTATATTTCATTCCCCTTACTTTTTCCAAAGTCACTGAATTCCTGCAGAAATTACTGTATGCTGAAAGACAAACTCTATGCTGATTTCAGCCTTTATTTAAGGGGCAAATAGTTTGTCTCAGAGTTCCACGGTACAGTCCGTCACTGCAGGGAAGTCAGGTTGGCAAGAACTTTCAGCAGCTAGTCAGATCCACAGTCAACAGCAGACAGAAACAGATAGATGACTGGGTACTGCTCAGATTGCTTTCTCCTTTCTCATACAATTCAGGACCTAAACCCAAAGAATGAAGTTGCCTACTTTTAGGCTGAATCTTTCCAGTAAATATAATTAAAATAATTCCTACAGACGTGTCCACAGGCTAACAATCCCAAAGTGAGACTAAATATTTTTTAAGATAAAAAAAAGCTAGCCGGGCGGTGGTGGCGCACGCCTTTAATCCCAGCACTTGGGAGGCAGAGGCAGGCGGATCTTTGTGAGTTCGAGGCCAGCCTGGTCTACAAAAATGAGTCCAGGACGGCCAGAGATATTCAGAGAAACCCTGTCTCGAAAAAACCAAAAAAAAAAAAAAAAAAAAAAAAAAAAAAAAAAGATAAAAAAAAGCATCATATGGATGTGAGCTTTCAGAACATTGTTTCTGAAACTCAGGACTGCTGACAAATGGACTGGTTAAGTCTTCACTGTCCGGTCTATCCTCTCCATTGAAGACTGCCATCCTTTTACTTACTAGGTGCCTTTCACATACTCAGCCACAATTAGAACGAATAAAGCTGTATTTAGCCATTACTAAATGTCTCCTGAGGGGAAAAATCACCTTGATTTGAAATCATTCGTATCTCTGGCTGGAAAGAACAGCTTAAGAGTCATTTGAGTTGATTTGACAACTATATGGAACAGACATAGCCCAGATGTAGGAGATGAAGGAGCACATCAAGAACTAACTAGCCAACACAAGAAGTGTGAACAAGGAGCTAGACTGATGGTTCAGTAGTTAAAACTACTTGTCCCTCTTGTGGAGGACTTGGATTCAAATCCCAGCACCCACGTGGTGGCCCATAACCATCCAAAGTTCCACATCCAGGGGATCTGATACCCTTGAACACTTTTCATCAGAGCACCAGGCACTCATGAAGTGCACATGCAGATAAGACATTTACAAACTTAAAATAGGTTTTAAATTTTTTTAATGAAAAAAAGAATAGAAAATTAAAGTAACTTTCTTTATGTGTGAAATACAGCTGCTACAAAAAAAATTAGGGGGAAAATAAATGAAAGTCCCAACTATGGGAAGAGACAAAGCCAAACATGGTTTAATTGTACATCAAAATCTTGGAAAGATCAAGAAAAAAGGACAGATTATTGAATATGCCCTTATACCTTTGTATATTGATACAAAATTAATATTATATTTGGCCAAATTGGTATTGAGCTATGTATATTAATGCAAAATTAAGATTGTATTGGGCTACATTGGTATTGATCTCCTTAAGGGTAACACTTCTTAAAGGTATTGTACCTAGTAATGCTTAAAAATTAAATGTGAAGTTTTGACCTTTTGCTACCAACCGTCATAAACTGTTTAGGATAATTAAGAAATGCAAACTAATAGTCATATAAGCATGTCATTTTGTTAGTTACTATGTCAGTCTATCAGAGTTATTTTCTAAGCTACTCAGAAATCAAGTTGCTGAGAGACAAGCAACATTTGCTTATCTAAATATAAGAGATAGATAGGGCATCTTCAAAAACCTCAAGAGATCTGCAGAATATGGCATTCAAAGATGTTTTCCTAACAAGATTTTTTGATATCGAGACATGTCAGCTCCTGACAGCACCCCCTATTCCACTCCAAGTAGAAGATGAGCATCAAAGAATCTCCAGTGTGAGATGGTTGAATTACTAGCAAGCCTATCTCTTGGCAAGAAAAACTCCTTGCTTCAACTGTAGACAGAATGCTGTCCAAAAAGGACAAAACTTGGAAGCAGATAAGTTGACAGCCTAGCTCTGCCAAGACAGGGTAGGTAAGTCCTTCATAATTCCTGCTCTATAATCAATGTCTGTCAGAGAAACGGGGCCAAAGGGCTGAAGATTGATGCTGTAATATATGGAGACAAATTGGGACCTGTCCAGGCAGCCACTGGTATGTCATTTCTTAGTTTTGGAAGCTGCGGGCCCTGCACTTCCTATATATTCAGATATATTTATCCCTCTCAGGTCTCTGAGGTGGTTGAAGAATAGATACCTAGAGTCTCATCATTAAATTTTGAGTTGTTTAGGAATCAAGAGGGTGTTCTGGATCTAAGAAGATGTTTTTAAAATTGTGAGGCAAGTTAGTATGAGAGCTGAGTTAGATATAGAACTTTAAATTCATGGAGATGGTTAGAGAGTAGAACATTAAAGTCAGGTGCCAAATACATATGGACTGGACATTGGGAATGTATGCTAAGCCATATAACTCTCATAATTGTGGCCTATTTATTTCTGTTGTTTTGTATTGTGTTTATTGTTATAAGAGAAAGAACCATTTGTTGAGCTGAAAGGGGGAGCTGTTGGGGGAAAAGATATACCTTAAACTAAAAAAAAAAAAAAAAAGGTAGAGGATGGGGGGTTGAGGGAGAAAAGGGTGGATGGGTGGGACAGGAGGGGGAAGTAGGGAGGGGATTGTGATTGAGATGTAACTTGAAGAAATAAAAAAATAAATTAAAAAAAATAAAATAAAAAAATATAAAAAATCTAATAGCAACTAAACATTACTAGAAGCAAAAACTTAATCTTACCACCATGGATTCTACTTTTGCTATGCACTACATGGCCAATGTAGTATTATTTCGAGAAATGCAAATATCTCTCACTATAATTGACATGAGTATTATGATAACCATCATTCCAAGAAGATTATAGAAGGCAATACTAAAAATCTGACACAAAGAATGATGGAGCACCTCCATAACCACACATCAAGAAAGCAAGTCAAATAAAGGCTCACATTAATTCTTCCGATCCTTTAGTGTGAGTGTGTGTTAATAGCGGCCAGCATCTTTAACACTTCGTTTTTCCATGTACTATGCTGTGTTTTACATGGAATATCTTGCTTAAATGTGGGAATGACCTATTTCTGACAAAAGTAAGAACTACAATTAATATCCAAACAAACTAACAAACTCTTCATTCTTCTCTACTTTCTGTACCCTCAAATTCTCTTTACTTTATGCATAAATGAGAGTAGGAAAACTTGGCATGGGGGGCTCATTAATCTTGTTCCATTGGCAATGTTTACTATCCTGTTTTATTTGGGTTCTTGTTAGGAAACTGTTCTGAAATGAAGCATTGATAGTCTACATGGACACCATCATCATGGAAGTTTCTCCTTTTGGACTGGAGAGATAATTCAGCAACTGACTGCTTTCTACTCTTCCAGAGGACAGGGTTTGATTCCCTGTACCCATACAATGGCTCATAAAATTCCTGTAACCCCATTTCCCAGGTCTGATGCTTCTTGTGGCTTCTTCAGGCACCAGGCATTCAAGCGATACACATGTATGTTTAGGCAAACACTCATATAAATTTTTAAAAAGTTGCTGCTTTCATATCCTTCCTGACATTTGTTAAACATTTTCACTCATATTTGTCACTCAAAAATATGTGAGAGGACATAGATTTTTTTTTCAGGGTCAGTCCATGATCTTGTTCAAAGGCACCCCTAGTGTTTATAGCGCCCCTTGCTATAAAATGGAGGCTAGTTCTCTCAATGCCTAATATGACCTGTGTCTGTCATACTGGGGGAACAAGGAGAGTAAATATCAATGCCACCCTTCTAGTTTTGACACTTTAACTATTATTGGGACCACTTAAAGTGTGTTGTTTCTGTAATCATGAGGCTTTTTTTAATTTGCTGACAGGGCATATGAATATATGGTTTGCCTGGTGATAATATTACTTTTAATTTGCATATATATATAATATTACATAGATATCACAGTTGCTAAAAATAATATTCTTTAATGAGCTGAGGGGAAGATAAAGAAGAGGTCAGTGTAAGGGAAGGAAGCAGATAGTTAGGCAAGTATTGAGTTGGTTTAGGTTTGTTTTTTTTTTGCAAGTTTGTTTAAAGTGGCACATCTTTAAAACATGCCCTTGTGTTGTAGAATTCTTTAGAGGAGAATGGGATAGAATAAAGAGAAACCTTTCTCCTGGCTATAGGAACAAGAAACAAAAGGAGAAATTGCATTTGTATCTATGATCCAATATGAAACAATGCTTAAGAGTGTTATATATTAACGGCTGCAGACAGCAGCCTGGTCCTATTTTGTATATGTTTATTCTTGTGCCTACATAAAAATGTCTATAAAATGTAGATTGTGTTCATGAAACAACTAATATTAATAATAGTTCACATTTTTGAATGCATATTATACACCAGGCATCATCTTTGGATTCTCACACCAATGCCATGTAGTGTGAGTAGTGTTCTGATTTGATAAATATGGAAATTAAGATATCAAATACACCTAGACAGAGAGCTCAACAGGTAGAAGTGCCTGTTGCCAAGCCTCACTACCTGAGTTAAATCTTTGAGCCCTACTTGGCAGAAGAAGAAAATGTACTCCTGCTAGCTGTCCTCCACACTTGTACTGTAGCACATGCATTTGTAAACACACACACACACACACACACACACACACACACACACACGCACACACACTCACACTAAAATGTAGCAAGAGTTTACATAATTTCCCCAAAGTTACATCTGCTAGAGAGAAAGCAGAGTCTAATCTAGAGTCACATATTTATCCTTTACGTTAGCAGTTCTTGGCAAGGAATAATTTTTGTCAACATCTGGTAACAGGGCTGATGCCAGCATCTAGAGAGAATGAGACAAGGACACTCATAATGCCCAAGAAAACTTTACAGAATAGCAAATATTTCAAGCCAATGTCCATGGTGCCAAATGTAAGAACCACTGCAGCACACTCCCATTTCTTAAGTACAGTGGAGGTCCCATGGAAAGTCAGTTTAATGACTAAGTGAAAATTAAGTTATCAAGTCTTTTTTGTTAGTCAGAGATTCCCAGACTTTCTAAAGATGACATGCTTGTGGCTACATTTCCTATATCTAAAGCCAGTCTCATGAGTTAAAGTTCATTCAATGTCTAAAATAGAAAAACAACCTACTATCTATATGGAGAGACAAGCCACTCCTAGAGAGTCCTTAATGGATCTGGACATCAGTAAGCAGAATCCTGGGTAATTAAGCATGCAGTTACTAGGTTGTTACTAGATCAGAATATTGTATAAAGCCTTATCATTGTAATTAAAGAGACTATATTAACCTGCAAACACCTGAGCCTGGGTGTAATAGGAAAGCTGAATGGACTTAATTAAAATGTGATCACAATCCTATGCTGTAAAATTCCACTGATAGGTCTGGCTGCATGAAGGGGAGCTTGTCTCAGAGCAAAATGAAATAAAGATTATCTATCTATCTATATCTATTTTTCTTTCTTTTCTTTCTTTCTATCATCTATCTCTCACCTCTCACTCTCAACTCTTTCATCTCTTCTGTCCCTTTCACTATCCTACTTTGTCATGACTCTCAATCTCCACTGTTTCTCCTCTCATCTTTTCTTTCTTTCTCTCTCTCTCCACATATATATATGCAAATATACACCTATATATATATATACATCATATAGATATAGATATATAGATGATATGTAGATATATAGGTATATAGATATATAGACATATAGATATACATATATATAGAGAGAGATTCTTGATAGTCTTTCTCTTCTCTACTCTCTCCCTATTTCTCTTATTCTTTCTCTCCTATTTCTTATTTCATCATCACCTGTCTTGTCTCATCTTCCCTATCTCCTTCTCCTCTCAAGTCTCCTCTCCTATTCTCCCCTCTCCTCCCTTCCCTTCTTACCCTCCTACCCTTCTTTTCTTCCCTTCTGTTTTCTCCTCTTGGTCTATTATTGATGACCTAACTGAAGTAAATAAGTAGTTTCTCCTTCTTTCCCAAAAAACTTCATGAAACAGTAGAAATCCTTTAAAGGGGCAAGGAAAAAACATCCTGTCTACAGTTGAAGTAAGGGCTTTCTCTTGCCCAGTGACAAGCTTGCCACTAATGCAGCCATCTTCAAATGGAGATTCTTCGATGTTCATCATCTACTTGGAGTAGAATGAGGGGTGCTGTCAGGAGCTGACATGTCTCCATATCAAAAAATAAATCTTCAGAAAACATCTTTGAATGCCATATTCTACAAATCTCTTGAGATTTTTGAAGACCACCAATCACCATATACTTGGATAAGCAAAGGTTGCTTGACTCTTAGCAACTTGATTTCTGATTAACTTAGAAAACATCTGTAATGCACTACACTAGTACCTAACAAAATGAAATGTTTAAATGACTATTAGTTTGCATTTCTTAATTATCCTAAACAGTTTGTGACAGTTGCTATCAAAAAGCCAAAACTTCACATTGTATTTTTAAGCATTACAGAAAGGACAAACCTTGGAAGTAGATAAGTGGTCAGTCTAGCTCTGCCAAGACAGGGTAGACAAGTCCTTCATAATTCCTGCTTTAGACTCAATGTCTGTCAGAGATAGACATGGGCCAAAAGGCTGAAAATATATGCTCTAATGTATTGAGAGAAATTAGGAACTCTCCAGGCAGCCAGTTGTCTATCATTTTTTTGTTTCAGAAGCTGCTGTCTCTGCACTTCCTGTTTATTCAGATATATTTATCCTTCTCGGGTCTCTAGTATGGTTGAAGACTGGATAGTTATAGTCTCACTGTTAAATTTTAAGTTGTTTAGGAATTAAAAGGATGTTCTAGGCCTAAGAAGATGTTTTTAAGATGCTAATGCAAGTTAGGATGGAAAGTGAGTTAGATATAGGACTTTAAACTCATCAAGATTGATAGATAATAGAATATTAATATCAGTTGCCAATTATGTATGGACTGGACATTAAGAATGTAGGCTATACCTTATAATTTTCATACCCTAATTGTTTTATTCTTTTGTATTGTATTTATTGTTATAAGGAAAAGAGCCTTTTATTGGACTAAAAGGGGGAGCTGTTGTGGGGGGGGGGGAGATACACCTTAAATTAAAACAAAAAAAGCAGATAGGAAGGTGATGGGGAAGAGGATAGGAGGGTGTGACCAGGATGGGGAGGAGAGAGGGCACTATGATTGTGATGTAACTTGAAGAAATAAATAAATGTTTTAAAAGATAAAAATAAAAGGGCGAGGGGCCTATGGAAGCAGGTGCTTCCACAGACTTTGTCATTCATATTTAAATGCCCAACAAGAGCAAAGCTTCCTTTAAAACAAGCCTTAAGGAATGAAGAGAACTAACAAAGCTGAATTGTGACACACCTGTTTGCTGTTGAAATTCCAGGGGCATTGAATGACTTAGCTTGAGATGTGAGTTTTGTTCTTTAAAGAAATCATCTGGGCGTTATTGATATATTTGATGTGAAAAAGTCATAATTCAGTGCACCAAACCAAGGTGTCCTGGCAGAAATTTACAGAGTGAACAAGTACAGAGATAATCATAAGTATTAAGCTCCCAGTCATAGTGATGGGATCTAAGATAAAGAACTAAAGAACTTCTCTGCAGGCAGAAAGTGTGATCTCCCTGCTTTCTGGATGGAGCTTTTGTGAACAAAGTCTGTTGGTTCAGAGAGCTCTTTAATATTTGAAAGGAGCTCTAATTAAAACAAGACAGTAACCACTTTCCCACACACGAATTTTTTGAATGGAAGAAAGTAGTCTTCATAGGTTGATAAAATGAATGCTTTTCCCTGCCTCCTGCCTACTAATTGATCCAGTTTGCTATGTCTTCAATTTGCAAAATAATTCATCAGAAAACAGATCATTACTATATTTCAGTGAGTCTGTGGTCAAGTCTCCATTTGAAGCAAAATGAGTGTTGTCATTTGCTCAGTATCACAAAAAGGATTAAAAATTAGTAAATGTATTTATTGTTCTCTGTGTGCCAACTACTGTGTGCAAGCTGCTCCACAATACTATCTGACCTAACCCAGAAACACAGAACCTACGGATGGCGGCAGTACCCAGAAGAAGTTGTACCTCTCAAAGCTGATTGACTGAACAGAACTTCAGTGATATAAGAGGTTGGATTATTGCAGGTCTAAAGGCAAGCTGTCTTGACCCATCTTTAATAGTCACTTATTATCAACCTGTAAGTGGCCTAACATCCTTGGGACTATTAGATAAATTTTCTGAAATGTATGAACAGAACCCTAACTTTCACCAGCCCAAAAGCTAAGAATATCTATGAATCTAAGATTTATAGCAGGAGTTTCCCTGTTTGGCTGCATGAAGGAAAACACCTAAAAAAAAAAAAAAAAAGTTGTGTCTGCAGAGACTGGTCAACTGATTACAAAAGAAAACTTAGCCTTCTCCACTGGAGTCTCATTGGTTCTCACAGTAGCACCATGCAGTAGATGGCCAACAAAAAAAGAACTCAACAGCATCTTTATAAACTACTTGTCTCATACTGCTTTGTTTGTGATTTCTCTTTTTCTTTGTTGGCCTTATTGTTCTTTTGCTTGTATATTTTGGTTTCCAATTGTGTGTGTGTGTGTGTGTGTGTGTGTGTGTGTGTGTGTGTGTGTGTGTGTGTGTGTGTTTCTTGGGGGATTTTTTGGCTTTTGCTTGTTTTTTTTTTTTTTTGAATTTTTTTTTTTAAGATTTATTTATTATGTATACAGTGTTCTGTCTGCAGGTATATCTGCAGGCCAGAAGAGGGCACGAGATTTCATTATGGATGGTTGTGAGCCACCATGTGGTTGCTGGGAATTGAACTCATTACCTCTGGAAGAGCAGCCAGTGCTCTTAACCGCTGAGCCATCTCTCCAGCCCTGTTTTTGAATTTTTGAGACAGGGTTTCTTTGTGAATCCTTGGCTGTCCTACAACTAGCTCTGTACAACAGGCTGTCCTCAAACTCACAGACACCTGCCTGCATTTGCCTCACAAGTGCTGGGATTAAAGGCATTAGCCACCACTACTAAGCTTTAAAGAGAATAATACAGAAAAGCATACAATTGCATAGGTATTGAGATAGGATCTGGGAGAGTTGGGAGAGGGGAAGCATGATCAGAATATTTTGTATGATTTTTTTTTCAATTAAAAATAAGTTGAAACCCCAGGTGTGTTGGTTTATTGTCTTTAATGCCAGCATTTGGGAGGCAGAGGCAGGCAGATCTCTGTGAGTTCAAGGTTAGCCTGGTCTACAAAGTGAGTTCCAGGATAGCCAGAGCTCTGTTACACAAAGCAATTCTGTCTCAATAAAACAAACAAATACATACATACATACATACATACATACATACATACATACATACATCATTACATACAGGCATACACAGGTAAATGGATAACTAAATAAAAATTAATAATAAAAAAATAAATAAATTTTTTAAAAAAGATTTCAATACTGGGGAGAGGTTGGAATGTTGCAGCTTCAAGCTGCAACATAAAAGTAGCCAAGAAATGACTGTTGGAGAGGACTAGAATTAACTAAAACAAGGGGATTAGCCTCTGGACCTGCAACACTAGTCTAGTGACTAATAGATAAAAGATAGGGACCTTTAAAAATCTACTAACTTAGCAGACCACTAGCTTCCATCTCAGATAGCATCGTGGGCCAATAGAAAAGCATCCCCCATCTTGCTGTACCTGCCTCTCTGGTGTACACACCAATGTATATTAAATTTACTTTGATCTGTTTGTTTATGTAAAACTATAAAACTGCTTAGATCGGAACATGGAATTTGGAAAAACCTAATCTGTGTTCTAAGGCCACGGTTACTCAAAATGACTCCAGAATAAACTATCTCTTATTCCCATTAAGATATTTATTCCTTTACTATAAATGTCTGATATGCAGAATATCTGATATGCATCCCCAAAGGGGTCATGACTCACAGGCTAAGAATCACAGTGCTACAGAAACTAACATGAACCAAGAACCTGAAAGGTAAGCTTTTTCATGTGTTATAGATACCATGAACAGACTGTAATTATAAATTCTCTCTGCGATTTAGATATGAAGATAAAACTATCTAAATTCCCACAAATTAATATTCCTGTCACCTAGAATAAATAACTGAGATTAATGTCTTTCTGTTCTCTAAAGAAATATAAAGACTTAAATCATCATTCTGACACTTGAGGAGTCATTTGAGGTTAATTTAGAATAGATGAGGCCTGTATATTTTCAATCAAAAATGTACCTGCTCATTGCATTTACCTCTTGATAAATCAGGCATCATTGTATCTCTTAAAATTATGAGCTCTTTCATTGTACATTGTTAACTGGCCTATACCTTGGTGATTATTGCATATTTTCTTTCTCTAATTAGGTGATTTGATTTGTTCTTTATATAATTACACTATTTGTTGCCTCCTTTGTTTGAGACAAAATTATAATCATTAGTTCCGCTAAGTGAGGCTGCTAAATGAATATTTACTAAAATAAAAAAAATAAGTCACTGGAAGGTTATAATCTTACATGAACTAGAAAATTTCCCTGCCATATTCATCATCCTCATTTCATTGTGACAGTTGAACTTGAAATAAGGAGGTAAGAAAGCCCCAGGTGAGGGAGTGGAGGGAGAACATTACATCATCATGGGAAACAGGTTCTAAGCATTCAGTCCAAGTGGCAAACCCCTCCTGCTACATAACCTACACTTCTAGTCTTCGTCAAGTCAATACAGAAAGGTAGAGAGCAATGATACTAAAGTTAACAAAAAAGTAGAGAGGGGAAAAGGAGAGATGTTGTGTTAGAATGATGTATGTATCCCAGTAAAACTCTCAAATAACAATCATTGCAAAAGTTAGATATTTTACTTATTTTTTAATTAAAAGTGTGTGTGTGTGTGTGTGTGTGTGTGTGTGTGTGTGTGATATACCCACTTACACTAGTAGTGTGCATGCCTGTGTGTATTCACAGAAACCCAGGACAGAGGAAGACACTGAGCATCCTGCTCTATCCCTTTCTGTCTTATTTCTTTGAGACAGAGCCTCTCATGGAATCTAGAGCTTGGCTGGTGGCCAGGAAGCCTCACCAATCTTCCTGTCTCTGCTTCCCATAGCACTGTGGTTTCAAATGGTGCACGCAGTTAAGCCCTGGTTTTTTACATGGATTCTTGGATCTAAACTTAGGTTAGATCTCCATGGTTGTACTGCAAAAGCCCTTACCTACTGAGCCACAAATTTTGTTTAGTCTTGTTACCATATGTAATGGCTAACTTCATGAGTCAAATTGGTTTAACTGTGGTGCCCAACTACTCAGCCCAAACACCATTATGAATGCTTCTATTTTGGATGAGATTAACACTTAAATTAGTGGAGTCTGAGTAAAACAGATCAGTAAAGCAATATTGCTTTGTGCAATCAGATGAAAGCCTTAGGAGATGGAAATAGATCTCCCCTGAGTACCAAGGAATTACAACAGCAATTTTCTTTCCTAGGTCTTCTATCTGCTACTTTCCCTGTAGTATTTAAAATTGACAAGCCTCCATAATTGTTAGTTAATTCCTTAAAGTAACTCACCACTCTAATCCATGGAATCCACCTAATGCTTCTATATGAACATCATCATCATCATCTTATTTTGCCATTGTTTTAGGCAAAAGATAGTCCCTTCTTTTTTTTTTTTTTTTTGAATAAGAAACGAATGTTGCATATTCACAGAGAGTTGAAGCCTGTAAACTTGGGCACCCTATCTACTCCTCATCAAAAGTCATGTTTCTATGAAAACCTCCACTTCCATATCTGTAACAGGTAGATTGGGCAGGGACTGCAATTTCTTACTAAAGCATATTAAATATGTGCTATTATAATTTATTTGTTAATTGATCTCTGACTGATTGTTTTTCACTAATATTTTACTTTACCATTAAATTATAGTAATTCTCACCTACCTGCTCTAAAGCAAGGGAATAAAGTTTGTTACCAGTCATAGGGGATAGGAGGGTATTTTCACAAACTTTACCTTAAAGAACTCATTGTATGACTGGATAATTGTCTATCCTCCTTTGGAAAAAAAATCTTCTCTTCTTGATTTCATCAACACATTTGTTTGTGCATCAGGAAGAAATATCACCTGTACAAGTAATATATTCAATGTTGCAAAAGCTTGAATTTCTCAGTAAGTATGGAATAAAGATGAGTTAGGAACATTGCAAGGGGTACATTCTAAAATGGCTGAATTGAAGTTCCAAGAGCTTATTTCCTCCTCCAAAAGAAATAACCAGAGTAGCATATAGGTAGCTGTATTTCGAGGTGAGTTACCACAGAATGACACTGGAATCCAGAAAGAGAATTTGGAACCTTGTATGACTCAGACTTGATGTGGCAACAGAAACATCATGATGTGTCTTCCCATCTCCCTAGCTACACCAGAGACTCCTCATCACCAGTTAAGAAGATAATGAATGGAGTCCCAGAAAACTCAATCAACACAGACACTGGAAATCCATGTCCATGGAGACTTTCCCAGGCCCCAGAAGCTTGACACACACATTTAAGAGAGAATGAGAATCTGAAAAGAGCTTTACTTAAAAGAAATAATACACACTGTAACTTCCATTTATCTCCCAGAGTTTAAACAGCTAAAAGCTTAATCACATTTTGAGAAGGGAGCTAGTACCCAAATTTATATTGTTCCAATAGCCAGAAAAATGTACAGGCCCCAATCCCTTAGATCCCAGCAATATCCCACTACCCTTACATAGGGAATTGCAAGTCGGTGAACCCACCTTGATACAGCAGAGGGAATGCCACTCTGAAGCCCAAGCTTGTGCAGATTTTTTGTACTACAGGTGTTTTATTGTGGCAAAGCTTGAGGATACACAGAATGTATATAAAATATATGGGATGTAAAGGTGTATGTAGTCTTGGGCCTAGAGCACCATAGCCCATTGCATGGACTAGAGATAGTTCCACAGTTGGAACTGCCAGCACAAGCATCTTGCAGTAGGCCTTTACAAATACTGACACAACAGTGAGTGAGCATGGTATAGTTATCTAATGCCACCTCCTACCTGTACATTCATCCAGATAAGGCTCTTTATCACAATCAGGTCTAGGGATGAGAAAAAATATAGAGAGTCTCTGTTTTGTCTCACTAAAAAGCACTACAGTGGGTGGCCATACTACTACCAGATATGAAAATGATAGATGGATGCTAGAATACCTTGTTTCTACTACTTTCTTCATTCTACACAGTTAAGTGCACCTGGACTCCCACCAGGTTTCTGAGGTTATCAGACACCACTGAGAGTTTATATCTCATATCTGTGAGTAGGTAAAGTTGTTCCCTAATGACTGCCTCCCCAGAACCAAATTATATGTGTGCTCTGCCATGTCACATGCCAGACTGAGGGAAAATACTGAATATGAATTCCATTTCCTGACCCATGGCTCTACCTGTCTAACTAAGGAGGCCTGTTCGCCCCAAGAACATTCAGGTAAGACCCATTCCCCTGCATGCTGGGTCCCCCTGGTGCATAGCCACCAACAATGAGCTCTGTTCTGTCCCCTGTGCTCCATTGTTCAGCCCACAGCACTGCCTGCCTTCCAAAGGACTCCTGCTACTATAAGGAACATCCAGGTTACACCATTCCCTCCCAATCCCCTGCCTGACAAATTTCACCAAAACACCCTCAACAGTGGTAAACTACACCTTCTCTATTTTCTGGACCACAACTCTACTTGCATCCCCAGTGACCAGCCAGCACCAGGGACAACCAGATGAAAAAAGGCCAGCATAAAAACACAATCAACAAGAGACAGGGAAATAAGGTACCACCAGAGCCCAACTATCCTACTACAACAAGCCATGGATATCTGAATACAGCCAAAGCACAAGAAGAAGATGGCTTTAAATCCAATCTTATAAAGATTACAGAAGCCTGTAAAGACAAAATGAATAAATGTCTTAAAGAAATACAAGAAAATACAATCAAGAAGGTGAAGGAATTGAATAAAACTGTTCAAGACCTAAAAATGGAAATAGAAGCAATTAAAAAAAACACACAAACTAAGGGAGAAATGCTGGAGATAGAAAATCTAAGGAAGAGAACAGGAACTACAGAATATAAGAGATGAAAGAGAGAGTCTCAGGCTTAGAAGATACAACTGAAGAAATCAACACATCAATCAAATAAAATGTTAAATCTAAAATGTTCCTGACATAAGACATCCAGGAAATTTGGGACACTATGAAAAGAACAAACCTAAGAATAATAGGAATAGAAGAAGAAGAAGACTCCCATTTCCAAGGCCTAGAAAATATTTTCAACAAAATCATGGAAGAAAACTTCCCCAACATAAAGAAAGAGATGTCTGTAAACATGTAAGAAGCTTACAGAACACCAAATTAGATCAGAAAAAGAAAATCTTCTTTCCACATAATGATAAAAACACTAAATGTACAGAATAAAGAAAGAATATTAAAAGCTGCAAGGGGGAAAGGCCAAATAATGTATAAAGGCAAACCTATTAGAATTACACCTGACTTCTCAACCAAGACTCTGAAAGCCAGAAGGGTCTGGGCAGATATCTGGCAGACTCTAATAGACCACAGATGTCAGCCCAGACTACTATACCCAGCAAAACTTTTAATCATCATATATGGAAAAACAAGATATTCCATGATAAAACAAAATTTAAATAATATATACCCACAAATCCAGCCCTATGGAAGATAATAGAAGGAAAACTCCAAACCAAGAAGGCTAACTACATCCAAGAAAACACATAACATAAATAATTTCATACAACCAAAACCAAAAGAAGTAAAGAAGGAAAGCACACACACACACACACACACACACACACACACACACACTACCACTGCCAGGATCAAAATAACAGGAATTAACAATCATTAATATATTAATATCTCTCAAAATCAATTGACTTAGTTCCCCAATAAAAAAGACACAAGGTAACAGAATGGATGAGAAACAGGATCCATTATTCTGCTGCATACAAGAAACACACATTAGCAACAAAGATAGACATTACCTCAGAATAAAGGCCTGGAAAAAAGGTTTTCCAAGCAAATTGACTCAGGAAGGAAACTGGAGTAGCCATTCTAATATCTAATAAAATAGGCTCTGAACTAAAATTAATCAAAAGAGATGGAGAATGACACTTCAAACTCATCAGAGAAAAAAATCCACCAAGATGACATCTCAATTGTGAATATCTGTGCCCCAAATACAAATGCAACCGCATTCATATAAAAAACATTACTAAAGCTTAAATCACAAAACAAACCTCACACATTAATAGCAAGAGACTTCAACACCCTATTCTCACCAATGGACAGATCATCAAGACAGAAACTAAACAGAGAAATAATGAAACTAACAGATGTTATGAATAAAATGGACCTAGCAGATATCTACAGAACACTCCCAGCATCTAGTGAGACCTCCTTCAAAATTCACCATATTCTCAGTCACAAAGCAAGTCTCAAAAGATACAAGAAAATTGAAATAACCCCTCATATCTTATCAGACAACCATGGATTAAAGCTGGACTTCAACAAAAACAGACCAGGTAAACAATTTAAAAAGTTCTATAGCCTCTAAGGGAGTAGAAGCAGTCATTAAAAGTCTCCTCCCAACCAAAAAAGAAAAAAAAAAAAACAAAAAAAGCCTAAGGCCAGACGGTTTTAATGCAGAATCCCACCAGACCTTCAAAGAAGAGCTAATTCCAAGAGTCCTCAAACTATTCCACAAAATATAAACAGAAAGAACATTGACAAACTTATTCTATGAGGCCACAGTCACCCTGATACCTAAACCACAAAAAGACTCAACAAATAAAGACACTTTTAGACCAATTTCCCTCATGAACATTGATGCAAAAATACTCAATAAAATATTGAGACATGTCAGCACCTGACAGCACCCCCTATTCTACTCCAAGTAGAAGATGAGCATCGAAGAATCTCCAGTGTGAGATGGTTGAATTAGTGGCAAGCCTATCTCTTGGCAAGAAAAACCTCTTGCTTCAGCTGTAGATAGAATGCCGTCCAAAAAGGACAAAACTTGGAAGCAGGTAAGTCGACAGCCTAGCTCTGCCAAGACAGGGTAGGTAAGTCCTTCATAATTCCTTCTCTACAATCAATGTCTGTCAGAGAAACGGGGCCAAATGGCTGAAGATTGATGCTGTAATGTATGGAGAGAAAATGGGAACTGTCCAGGCAGCCACTGGTATG
>CAJQZJ010012579.1:3709365-3756986 GCA_907164525.1 Lophiomys imhausi
AGGGGGGAGTAGGGAGGGGATTGTGATTGAGATGTAACTTGAAGAAATAAAAAATAAATTATTAAAAAAAATTTAAAAAAAAGGAATAGCCAACAACATATAAAAAGATGCCCAAACTCAGAATCAGTCATGGAATTTGGCAAAATATCATTTTTCCCAGCTTAGTCAAAACTTTGAAAACTGATAATATTGGATTTTGGTGATGATTAGGAAGAATACAAGTGAACTTATTGTTGTTGAAGAGAATGCCAACTGTTGTATAAATCAATAGAAGAATTAAGATCTTAAAGGACTAAAATTGCCAGAGAGGAGTATGTATGGTAAGGGGTACAGCATTTCCCCTCCTTTAACCAATCCTTTGGTTACTTAATTTTTATCAAGTGGATGGATATGATTCCGCAATTAATTTCTCTAGTTCATACTAGATACTTTGTTCTGTGTATGTAGTAAGGACTGGCTCACCTGGAATTATACAATCCCACACTATGCATGCCACTTTTAGATGCCTTACACACAAGAAAGGTCACTAAAAATGAACTGTGGGCTTTGGATATTTACAACACTGTGATTCTTATTGTCAACCTATTTTCTAAGCACTCTGCTTTGACTTCTCTCATTGATGCCAAGCTCACCAGACTTTCAAGTCCGGAATAGAACTGAACTTTGAATAATATCTGCTAGTTATATTTCCACCACATTATGAAAATGTATGCTTGTTTGGTGAACTATAAGATGAAAATATTTTTTCTTTTTTTTTTTTTTTGCAAATATTTTGCATCAACTAAATCATTGACGTATTGTCAGTGTTGCGGACTCCCTTGCTGGTAATGGTGTCCGATTGAAATATGGAACCACAGAGGCTCAGCATTCTGCTCCTACTGCAGAGACTATTTGACTGTGAGCTCTCTAATCTTAGATTTACTCCTTCAGCATTCTTAGCTTTAATTTTTATATCTTCTAAGTGGGCTCTCAATAAGTTACTTCATGTGCCAATTATTAGAATTAAATTCAATAATTAATTAAATTGAACCTTAGTACTTGGTATACTATAAAGGCACTGGATTTGTTTTCATGCTGGGAAGATTTCCCAGGTGAAATAAACCATATGCACTAATGTGTTCCATTAATTAATTAAGACAAAATTAATTAATAGTTAATGGGATTCCTCTGTGTGGAACCCTAACTCCTTCTTAATATAGTCCAATAGGTTCCTTTTCTGGTAAATTAGCTATTGTAATGGTCATTACCTCCTGGAACAATAGGGTAGAGTGTAGAAATCCCATGACACAGGGATCACCACATAAAGGGGTTCTCAGGGAATGGTGAGTGCGCTGCCCGCCCAAACCTCCAGCCTTCACTCCAAAGATATTAAATATCATCCTACCACATCACATAGCACAAGCCTGATAACATGGTGACCATGCACTGGTCACGAGCATGGAAGTCTTGCTCACCCAATCAGCTATACCCACGATCGGGCTTCAACTCCACCCAGCATCTTCTGGCCGGTGCCATCTTAGATATCTCTCACAAGTTACTTTCATTTTCCCAGCAACGAGACATTTCTCATAAGCCTCCATTTCCTGGGTCCCCACAGTAGAGGATGGAATTAAATAATGTATTTAATGTACTTATCATAGTACATATTTAAGAATCAGTAAAGTGATTGCCTTTTAAAAAGAAGAGAAAGGGACCCGTGAGGTGGCTCAGAGAATAAAGATGATTGCTCCCAAATATAAAGACATGAGTTCAATCCCTGAAGGACACGTGGTAGAAAGAAAGAACCAAGTCCTCCAACTTGCCCTGTGATCTCTGTATACATAACATAATGTGCATACATCCACACAAACAAATACAAGTGTGCATGAGCACTAAATAAATGTAAGAAGTTTGAAGTACAAAAACAAAGGGTGTATCTGTAATCTATATCCCCTGTGCATGATTTTAGTTGAATGATCCTCCATCAGTTAACCAACTGAATCTGACTGATTATTTACTATGAGTAAAACTGTACAGGTGCAGCAAAAATTTACACATTGAGAACTACAGAAGACAGCAAGGCAGAAATGCATGCCAAGTGCTAAGCAAAGTCCTCCTCTGTGCTTTGCAGGAAATCATTCTTCCCTAAGTGCACAATGCTTCAGGTTTTCTGCATTCTTGCTCCAAAGAAAGCATCATTTCTAAGGGCAAAAAATAAGAGTTCTAAAGAATAAGGACGGCAGCTCTGAGAATTTTGAAAGGGAAAATGTCACTTGGGTAATTTGAGTGATTTCTTTTCAAATTTTGGAGAAAAGAGTAACTAAAACAACAGAGTTTTCTAATTTGTATTTCAGTTAAAATGCCACTGTGTGTTTCCTGAAATGCTAACTACAAAATTACCTCAATATGATGTGAGAAAGAAACCACTGGAAGGCTTGCACAAGAGGTCACCACCAGTGAAAACACCCCACTGTACCCTTCAGAATGGAAGAGTCATTCAGGGAATCTTGAAGTAAAAGTGGAATGTAGGGGGTTTTAACTGGAAGCAGCAAGATTTGAAAAACATTACTAGCCACATGGTCAGATGGAAAAACTTATTGTGAAGATTTAAAAAGTGTGAGTTAACTGCTGCCAGCCCTGTGACAATATGTGGGGCACCAGAATATTTTTATCTGTGTGAGCACACAGAGATACTCATATACATACACTCAAACACATAATACACACATGCAAATAAACACATACACACAATCACATACACACAAGCATATACACAAACACACTCATATAGATATGCACACACATATACATACAATCACATACATGCACAAACACATACTCACATGTACACACATTCATATATACACTCATATAGAAGCAATCTACTACACACACACACACGTATACATGAATAAAAATGCATGTGTACACATATGCAGACACAATCACACTCATATATATGCTATGCACACAAACACATGCACATACACATACTAATATAGATACACACAATCTCATACACACATGCACACATATATATATACATACTTATACATACATGCATTCAGTCAGACACACAGACACACAGATACACATATGTTAATATATCTATTTATGCACAGAAAGCTCTGAGGAAGGTGTTGTGTAAAAATTTCCTCTTACATTGAACCATTCCATCCTGCAGGGAATCTTTTAAAGCAGGAAGGTAAACGATTCAAATGAGTTTCAGGAAGTCCCTGAAGATGACCAGATTTGCTTAGCCCATCCTGCCAGAGTAAGCAATAAAAACTCTGAATCCCTCTCAGAAGACCAAAGTCAAAGTGCAAAGAAGACTCTGATGCTAGACTAGCAGCCTGGAAGAAGCAGAAACCATCTCATCTTCACAGAAGAGGCTTACACAGACCAAGGCACCTCGAAAGGGCACTCTCCAACCTGTTGAGCTCTCTGCAGGCTATGGAGTGTGCTCCAGGTTCCCATCTTTGTGAATTGTCTGTGCTGGGGTAGGCTTTGGTGATGACTCGAGTCATTTCTACTACTGTACCTCCACACCCATACTCTTGTGAGTAATCCCAATAAAACTCATTGGTTCACCAAGTTGGACTTTGGCGGCATCTATACTTTGTTCTGTCATGGGTTTCCTATCTAGAGTAGAGTAGACATGTGTTTTGGGTCATCCTAAGAAAATTCTGGGGGGGGGATCCAAGATGGCAGCAGCCTGCGCAGACGTATTTTGATTTCGGGGTTAACAGTCACAAGGCGGCAAGTGTTGCAGGATGCTGTACAGAGGGCACGACCCCTTCTAAATCTCACCCAGATACCCAGGGACCACAGAAGATCCCTGGGCAGGACTCTCCTTCTGACTCTCGGACACACAAGGAAGCCACTGGACACGAAAATCGGGATCACACATCCCCCAACAGGAGAGACTCCCGGTAAGTTCCAACCTAATACCCAGCTGGCAGATTTAGAACCCATGCAGAGATAATCCCCACCCTGCTGGGCATTCCCAGGTCTCACACAGATGAGCCAACTATCTGGCGAAAGGTTGCGACCCTTGGAAGTGAGCGCAGCTCTGTGGCAAAGTGCTTTCAGACCGCATATCGCAGTCTGTGACGAAACTGACCAGTTTACAAGCCACGGGAGTGGCAAGGCTATTGGAGCTGAACTGTAGATTTACCCGCTAGAGGACCCAACCCTGGGCAAATTGCGAGATATGTGAAACTGTCGTATATCAGACTTTTGTACTACTACTGGCCCTTCTGGCGGGGAACCAGAGCTTACTTGTACACAGCTCCACCACCTGGATTAGTTAGGTCTCCACCTGGGAGGCGGGGCTGAATGACTCACCTTATAGCAAAAGAATCAACAGAAAGTCTACACTCACATGGAAATTGAACAACTCTTTACTAGAGGACCACTGGGTCAGGGAAGAAATAAAGAAGGAAATCAAAGACTTCTTAAAATCCAACGAAAATGAAGACACAACATACCCAAACCTATGGGACACAATGAAAGCTGTGCTACGAGGAAAGTTCATAGCACTAAGTGCCTTCAAAAAGAAAATTGTGACAGCTCATATTAGCGAATTAACAGCTAAACTGGGTGATTGGAAAAAAAAAAAGAAGCAAACACTCCCAAGAGGAACAGAAGGCAGGAGATCATCAAACTTAGGGCTGAAATCAAAAACTTAGAAACAAAAAGAACTAAACAAAGAATCAATGAAACCAAGAGTTGGTTCTTCGAGAAAATCAACAAAATTGACAGACCCTTAGCCAAATTAGCTAAAAGACAGAGGGAGAAAACACAAGTCAACAAAATCAGAAATGAAAAGGGAGAAATAACAACAGACATTGTGGAAATCCAGAGAATATTTGGATCCTACTTTAAAAATCTATACTCCACCAAATTTGAAAACTTAAGGGAAATGGACAATTTTCTTGATAGATTCCACCTACCGAAGCTAAATCAAGATCAGATAAACAGATTAAACAGCCCTATAACCCCTAAGGAAATAGAAACAGTCATTAAAAATCTCTCAACCAAAAAAAGACCAGGGCCAGATGGCTTTAGCAGGGAATTCTACCGGACCTTCAAAGAGGAGCTAACACCATTACTTTTCAAACTCTTTCACAAAATAGAATCTGAAAGAACATTGCCAAACTCATTCTATGAGGCCACAGTCATCCTGATTCCTAAACCACACAAAGACCCAACAAAGAAAGAGAACTTCAGACCAATCTTCCTCATGAATATAGATGCAAAAATACTTAATAAAATACTAGCAAACCGAATTCAAGAACACATCAAAAGTATCATCCACCATGATTAAGTAGGCTTCACCCCAGGAGTGCAGGGATAGTTCACCATACGAAAGTCTATCAATGTCAATCACCATATAAGCAAGATGAAAGAAAAAAAACCACATGATAATCTCAGTAGATGCAGAAAAAGCATTTGACAAAATCCAACACCCCTTCATGCTAAAAGTAGTGGGGAGAACGGGCATACAAGGACCGTACCTAGAAATAATAAAGGCAATATACAGCAGGCCAGTGATCAACATCAAAATAAATGGAGAGAAACTTGAAACATTTCCTCTGAACTCAGGGACAAGAAAAGGATGTAAACTTTCATCATATCTCTTCAATATAGTACTTGAAGTTCTTGCTAGAGCAATAAGACAACTAAAGAACATCAGGGGATAAACATCGGAAACGAAGAAATCAAATTATCCCTATTTGCAGATGATATGATAGTATACATAAGCGACCCCAAAAATTCCACCAGAGAACTCTTACAGCTGATAAACACCTTCAGCCAAGTGGCTGGATACAAAATTAATTAAAAAAAAATCAGAAGCCCTTCTTTATACAACAAACAAATGGGCTGAGAAAGAAATAAGGGAAACACCACCCTTCACAATAGCCACAAACAACATAAAATACCTGGGGGTAACTCTAACCAAGCAAGTAAAGGACCTGTACAACAAGAACTTCAAGCTCTTGAAGAAAGAAATGGAAGAGGCCTTTAGAAGATGGAAAGAACTCCCATGCTTATGGATAGGTAGGACCAACATAATAAAAATGGCCATCCTACCAAAAGTATTATATAGATTCAATGCAATTCCTATCAAAATACCAACAAAATTTTTATAGACTTAGAAAGAGCTATTCTCGATTTCATATGGAACAACAAAAAGCCCAGAATAGCTAAATCAATGCTGTACAATAAAAAAACATCTGGAAGTATCACCATCCCAGATTTCAAGCTGTACCACAGAGCAATAGTTGTAAAAACAGCAGGGTATTTGTATAGAAACAGACCAATAGATCAATGGAATCGAATTGAAGATCCAGAAATAGACCCACACACTTATGGCCACCTAATTTTTGACAAAGAAGCCAAAACAGCACAATGGAAGGAGGATAGCATCTTCAACAAATGGTGCTGGTCCAACTGGATGTCCACTTGTAAAAGAATGAAATTAGACCCATACTTATCACCTTGTACAAAACTTAAATCCAAGTAGATCAAAGACCTTAACATAAGGCCGGTCACACTAAATCTACTAGAAGAAAAAGTGGGAGAAACCCTCGAACTAATTGGCACAGGTGACAACTTCCTGAACAGAACACCAACAGCTCAGGACTTGAGATCAACAATCAATAAATGGGACCACATGAAACTGAAAAGCTTCTGTAAGGCAAAAGACACTGTCATTCGAACAAAACGGCAGCCTACCGACTGGGAGAAAATCTTCACCAACCACACATCTGACAGAGGGCTAATATCCAATTTCTACAAAGAACTCAAGAAATTAAATGCCAAGAAACAAAATAATCCAATTTAAAAATGGGGGACAGAGCTAAATAGAGAATTCACAAAGGAGGAATCCCTAATGGCTGAGAGACACTTGAAGAAATGTTCAACATCCTTAATCATCAGAGAAATGCAACTCAAGACTACTCTGAGATTCCATCTCACACCTGTCAGAATGGCTAAGATCAAAAACTCAAATGAAAGCACATGCTGGTGAGGGTGTGCAGAAAGGGGTACCCTACTCCATTGCTGGTGGGAATGCAGGCTTGTGCAACCACTATGGAGGTCAGTCTGGCGATATCTTAGAAAACTTGGAATAGCTTTGCCTCAGGACCCAGCCATACCACTTCTGGGTATACACCCAAATGCCTCTTCATGGAATCATAAGGAAGTTTCCTCATCTATGTTTATAGCAGCCTTATTTGTAATAGCTAGAACTGGAAACAACCCAGATGTCCCTCAATCAAAGAATAGGTTAAAAGACTGTGGTACATCTACACAATGGAATACTATTCAGCTATCAGAAACAATGAAATTATGCAATTTGCAGCCAAATGGATGGAACTAGAAAAGCTCATCCTGAGTGACCTAACTCAGACTCAGAAGGACACATATGGCATCTATTCACTTATAGTAGGATTTTAGCTATATAGTAGAATGCATCGATACTCCAACTAACACACCAAAGGGAACTTGGACATAGACTTCTTATTTTTAATTTTTATTTTATATATATATTTTTTTTCTATTTTTTAGTCTTTTTATCTATTGTCTGCTTATTGATTTATTTGTTTAGTAATTCTCTCTCCTGGGCAACGAGACACTTTTCACTGATGGTACTGCTTCGTAGACCCCCAATGAATGAGGAGGCTCTTAGGTCTCATACAACCTCTCAATTGAGATGAGAGACTGTTATATAAGGACACCCCACCCCAGAGAAATGGGATAGAAGGGTTAGGAGGTAAAGAAAAAAAATGAAATGTGATGTTTCGGCCTTTTACTACTAACTGTCATGAACTGTTCAGGATAATTAAGAAATGCAAACTAATTGTTATGCAAGCCGGTCATTCTGTTAGGTACTATGACAACCTATTATAGTTACTTTCTAAGCTAATCAGAAATAAACCTGCTAAGAGACAAGTAACATCTGCTTACCCTAATATAAGAGATAGATAGGGTCTCTTCAAAAACCTCAAGAGATCTGCAGAATATGGCATTCAAAGATTTTTCGTAACTTTCGATTTTTTTATATCAAGACATATCAACTCCTGACAGCACCCCCTATTCTCCTCCAAGTAGAAGATGAGCATCGAAGAATCTCCAGTGGGAGATAACTGAATTAGTCGCAAGCCTATCTCTTGGTAGGAAAAGCCCCTTGCCCCAACTGTAGACAGAATACTGTCCAAAAAGGACAAAACCTGGAAGCAGATAAGTTGACAGCCTAGCTCTGCCAAGACAGGGTAGGTAAGTCCTTCATAATTCCTGCTCTACAATCAATGTCTGTCAGAGAAATGGGGCCAAATGACTGAAGATTGATGCTGTAACGTATGGAGAGAAAATTGGAACTGTCCAGGCAGCCACTGGTATGTCATTTCTTAGTTTTGGAAGCTGCAGAACCTGTACTTTCTATAAAATCAGATATATTTATCCCTCTCAGGTCTCTGAGGTGGTTGAAGAACAGATAGCTAGAGTCTCATAATTAAGTTTTGAGTTGTTTAGGAGTCAAGAGAGTGTTATAGATCTAAGAAGATACTTTTAAAATTGTGTTGCAAGTTAGTATGAATGTTGAGTCAGATATAGAACTTTAAACTCATGGAGATGGTTAGATAGTAGAATGTTAAAGTCAGGTACCAAATACATATGGACTGGACATTGGGAATGTACACTAAGCCATATAACCCTCATAACTGTGGCCTAATTACCTCTGTTGTACTGTATTGTATTTATTATTATAAGAGAAAGAGCCATTTGTTGGACTGAGAGGGGAAACTGTAGGGGGCAATAAGATATACCTTAAACTTAAAAGAAAAAAAAGGGAAGAGGATGTGGGGTTGAGGGTGGGAGGGTGGGACTGGAGGGGGAATAGGGAGGGGACTGTGATTGAGATGTAACTTGAAGAAATAAAAAATAAAGGAAAAAAACAGAAAATTCTGTTACACGACAGAGGGAAGTGTGCATGTAGTGAAACAGGTCAGTGGAATAATACTCTGCCACTGGCTTCACCCCAATCTCTCAGACATGGAAAACTCTGTCCCAGGGATTCAATGTCAAAGGGAAAACAATGTCATCCAATACTTCTGGTTGTGCTGTACTTTTCTACTAGCTCATTGCACATGCTCCAAAGACTCTCTGAAATCCCACCCTGCCCTCCACTCTTTCTTTTTGTTCAGAGGCAGCTGCTATTCTGATCTTCTCCCCAATAAATCTTTTTTTTTTTTTGAGGTTTATAGTGTGGTTTGACTTAGTGGCATGGCTTGAATCCTCATTTCCAAGATACCTTTGTGTGGGAAAAACACTTTCAAAGAGTTCCAATGTTCAAGTATCTGTTTATCATTAAAATGAAGAAAATGGGAAGTTGACTAGATCTATGGTTATGAAAAATAATCTCTTCTGTTGCATTTCTCTGATGATTAAGGATACTGAGTTGGCCCTCATATGACTGCTGAAATGGGGCGGGAGAACTGTTATGTAGGGACATTCCACTCCAGAAGAGTAGGATGGAAGGGATAGGGAGTAGAGGGTGGGAGGGCAGGACGGGGAAGGGAGGAAAGAAGACACTGCAGTAACCTGAAGTAATAAATAAATATTTTGTTAAAAAGAAAGAAAAATAATCTCTACAGTTTTCAGAGCATTTTCACAAATACTATCACATTGCTACTCACTATGGCTATGTGTGTTAGGAAGAGAAAATGTTCAATTAAATTAGGAAACAGAATTATGAGGCAGGTGTGGTTGGAATGTAAAATGCCCCACACAGGCTCATGTGCTCAATCATTTGTTCCTCAGCTGTTGGTGCTGTCTGGAGTGGTTATTGTACTTTTAGGAGGAAGAGGAGCCTTGCTGAAGGAAGTGAATCAGTGAAGGGTAACCTTGAGGATTCATAGCCCAGCCCCACCGCATGGTCACTCTTTGCTTCCTGACTGAGTGTGAATATGGCCCCATCTCCTCAGTCCACCTAATTTCCTCACCATGATTGTGTGGTCCCCTCTGACCACCAACCAAAGTAAACCCTCCTTGAAGCTGCTTCCTAGAGATCACGTCACTGCAAGCAGAAAAGTAACCAGCACAGTAGAAGAGAAGGCAGAATTGAAACCTCAGCTTGTAACATGCAAACAGAACACTTCTTTCCTCTAGCAACATAAAAAATGCACACTGCTGTGCCAGCTTTTTCCTTTCCCTGAACCCCAGGAACCACATGATATACAAATCCTCATGAAAAATTGCATCTGAGGACAGAAACCCTTAATAAAGGTGTGTAGCACTAATCCTTTAGAGGATCATAGATCTGCCCTTTCTACTCCTCGCAGGCATGCTTGGGCAAGACTAGCTTGACTGTGCATCCTGATCATAAGCATGGGAACTATCACCTTGGGGTATCAAGTGACAGACTAATCCATTCTATCTTAGTTACTTTCTCATTGCTGTGAAAAATAACCTGACAAAAACAACTTGAAGAAAAAACTCTAATCCAACTTACCTTTTCTGAAAGATATAGCTCTCCATGATGGGACAAACACAAACAGAAAACATGATGACAGAAGTAGGAGGCTGGAATTCACATTGTATCTACATTGTAGAAAGTGGATAGTGTGAAGGAAGGAGAACCTGGCTTTAAACCTGGAAGCATGCCCTGAGGGACACACACAGTGAGTATCTACCCACGAAGGGTTCCGTGGCCTTCCCAAACAGCACCACCAGGTGAGGACCAAATATTCAGATTCTATGGGGACATTTCACATTCAAATTATGAAACTCAAAGTGGTGGAGCAATGAACTGCAGGGCGGATACTAATGAAACCACCCTGGAAGTATTCAAAATCCATCTGCTCCCAGTCGTCAATGGCAAACATGGAAATGGAGGCATGTTCTCATAGCCACTAGTGCTCAGCAATGAGGAATTTGGGGGTCCTCAACACTTTTCTCAGATTCATTTTACATAACAGAAAACTGAAACTCAAAGTCAGTCCCTTGTGAAATAATCCAGTGTCGCTTTCTGCTATTTCTTTCCACAAAATTCCATCTGACAGCTGGTCCTCCTGGGATGTCACACTTTGTCAAGGAAACCACTACCAATCATCTCACCAGCTGAATGAGGCTGGAGAGAGTGGAGCCTGAGAACAGTAATCATCACTAGCCCATGTGCGATCTAACATGTCTAAACCTTTGTTTCTCCTGCCTAACTCATGGATTTACAAGGATTGAATTGGATTATCTTCTACTGTGATTGTTTTTATATTGTGTATTCTCTATGTTTTTTTTATATGACTCTCATCGAATATATAATTTGGGTGAATACTTTCTACTATTTTACATATTTTCTTCACAAATTCTTGATTATATCTTTTAAGAATAAGATACTTTACATTTAATGAAATATGATTTATTTTTAATTTTATTACTTCTACTTCAAGTTTCTTTTAGAAGACTCAATTTCCCTCTCTTTTTTGCATTTTTCTTTTACTTTTCTTTCATACATAACATCCCATAACATCCTGACTGCAGTTTGCCCTCCCTCCACTCTTCTCAGCCACCTCTTACCTCCCATCTACTCCAGATCCACTCCTCCTCAATTTCTCTTAAAAAAAAAAAAAAAAAAAAAAACCAGCAGGCTTCCCCAGGGATATCAACTGATCATGGTGGCATAACAAATTACAGTAAGACTGAAAGAGGCAACCCAGTAGAGGGGTAAAAGGGACTCAACATCCCAAATCCCATTTTCTGCGTTTTGGACCTGCAGCTAAGCGTTCTAGTTCATGAAAGACAGATGGAGGAAAAATTCTACCATCATAAAGTGTTTCAGCTCTTTTAGTATAAGTTATTTATTAAAACAACTAAAAGCCTAGTTCACACACTAGCGACAGGGCAGTGCAGAGCTCAGGGAGGCAGGTGCGGGAGGCAGCCGATCCAGGGTTGGCCAAGTAGGAGGAGGAGTGTGGCTGCCCACTAGGCCAAGTCTCTCTTCTGTGGTGGGCAAGATGATAGCACAGCCAGACACTCCACAGTGGCTTCCATTTGGTTCGTGACAGCAGTGGTAGAGACAGGTAACAGCTGTGAAAGGAGCAGTGGTGGACAGTGATGAGAGGAGAGCCTGACAGAGCAGGCCTCGGTGGGTCCCGTTGGCGATTCTCCGAAATAAAGACAGCCCTCAGTCTACTTTGGTGAAAATAAATGGTGACCAATATTCCGTGACTCCTGGAAGATATGTAGTTTGTAGGCAGTAGGGAGTTTTTTGGAAGTGGATTTAGGATTGGCCAAATTCTGATGCTCTGTTTGCATGAGGGAAGATAACAGAAGCTTGTTTATGTGACTCTCCGCCTGTAACCAAAGCTCAGGTTATTTACATGCCTTTAGGGCTGGCTAAAACCAGAGAAAACATTCCCTCGGTAGGGGCCCAGATTTTGCTTAGGCTCAACCTGGTTCGGGTCCCATGGGGGCATGGTCCACAATCCTACACTGCCTGGCAAACAGGAAAGGCACAGTCCTCCAGTCCGCACACCTATAAGCCCAGTTTAGTTGATTCTGTGACCTGTGTTCTTTTAGTCTCCTTGACCCCTCTTTCTCCTGCAATCCTCCCCACCCCTAGAAGAATCAATTTCTAAAATTAAGGCCACAATAATATACCCATTTTCTTTGTTCTAAGAATTTTGTCTTTACTTCATCAAAATATCAGCCCAAATACCTACAATTGCAGAACCCATACAGTTGAGGAGGGGGTAGCAAGTTTTAGATAACCCTCTCATAATGCAAGACTATGTCCCAAAAAATAATACAATAAACAACAGCAAAACTTACCTCCTCCAGTTGAGGGCTGCTTTAGATAATAAGTATCATCTTTTCTTCTTTTATCTATATCTGAATGATTTTTCCCACCAAAAACATCACTACAACCATCTCAAGGCTTCCATATCAAGCCCCAGTACAAGAGGATGCTCTTACCCCTGACATTACTGATGAATTGAGGTAATTTCTTATGTTGGGGCTCCTATCATCTGAGGAGAAGGAGAAGACAGAGACAAGGAAAAGAAAGGGAGAGAGGAAGGGAAAGAGGGAAGGAGGGAGGGCCCGAGAGGGTCCGGGAGGGGAATAGAGAAAGGACTTTGATGGAGATGTAACTTGAAAAATTAAATTAACAATAAAAAATAATTCCTTTGACACACACACATACATACATGTGCATGTGCATGTACGTGTGTGTATGTGTGCATGTGTACATGTGTGTGTGTACGTGTGTGTGTGTGTGTGTGTGTTTCTCTTTCATCAGCTATTAATTGCCTGTAACTCTTCATCTAGATGAAAGACCTCGTGAGATTTTTCCCTTCCACGTTGACATGCCAACTGGTGTCACTGTGCAGCTCAAGTTTAGGTGGTCACATTGTTGATATTTCATAGGTGCAGCTTCCTTATTATATATAGAAAACACAGTGTGAAACCAGGGATCCTGATATACTGCATCTTTCAGTTCTTCCACACACCATTCCCCAATGTTTCCCAAGCCTTAGGTGAAGGGGTTGTGTTGTAGATGTATGAATTGGTGTTGGGAACCCCACAGATGCTTTCTGCATTTTGACCAGTTGTGACTTTCTGTAATGGTCTTTGCCTGCTGCAGAAGGACCCTTTTTATAGTGAAGGAAGAGAAGTACACTTATTTGTTAATATAAGGATAAATATTAATAACGTAGTTAGAAATTATACCGATTTAGGAAACTAATAATAACAGATTATTCCTAGTTCCCATAACCTCACCAGCCATGAATAGATGTCTAGGTTTACAGTTCCAGATACGAATTTCCTATTCTTAAGTATGCCTTAGGTCCAATTAGACCTCTGTTGGCTAGCCCCAGGCCATAAGTACCATTATTGCATGTTTGGGATATCTTTCCAGGCTGATCATTCTCAATCATTTAAAACTTAGTAGGACTATTGATTGCTCTTCTCCCATGGTTGTTTGCATAATACCTCCCAGTACTATGAGAACTAGTTCTCAGAGAGGACGCTTCCAGGTTATTTCCATTTCAGTTTCTCAAAGCTCTATATCTGGAGTGTGTCATGTGTAGGGTGACTACCTTCAAGCAGTAGGGTCCTACCTTCAAGTTTTGGGAGGCAATCCAGGACAAGAGCAATCTCCGGTATTATTGTGAGACTCTCATGGACTCTGATTTCAGTAGATTTCCTCTATGCCCAACACTAAGGTTTTTGTTAGTCTATTACTCTTGGGAGAACATTATCACCCCAAGTAGCATAACTTCATTCAAACTAAGGAAATATGTATATTTAAAGAAGGGAAATAATGGCTAGAAATATGAACAACTGTTAAAAAGCACTTGCTGCTCTTTCAGTGGACTGAGTTTGGTTTCCAGCACACATGCCACCTGGAAAGTACAACTCCGGGGTACCTGTTCCCCTGTTCTAGTGTCTCCAGGTATCTTCATATATATGTTTGCTTGCCCAAACATGTGCAAGCACACAAAATACACATGCACACAAACATGTATACATACATACATACATTCATAATAAAAAAATTAAAAATGAAATAGAAATAGGCACATCAGGAATAGATTTTCTTCCTTTCTCCTGTTTTGTGCTATGAGTTTAGTTACGTGAAAGATGGCCTTTTCTTATGTTATCAGTCTTCATGAAGTCCTTATGGAAGTGACAGTTGCAACCAAGCATTTAAAAATACTGAAAATGCCAGCCGTTGTGTTCAACATCCCATCTCTATCATTAGGACTCCTTTGCCAGCTGCTTCTTGCAATCCTTCTTAACTTTTAAGTGAATGGCTATGTTTTAAAATGAGAGAACATTGGGTAATAATTCAAGTTCAGCTCCAATTTTCTCTGGGGGTTAAGCAATAATGTTTTTGCCATGGATTCATAGACAGACCCAGTGAGCACAAATATACCTGCCATTTCTAATGAAACACCTGTTTATCTTTATACACTGAAGCCTGGCAAGCCTCAGCTTGCAGGAAACATTTATCTGTGTTTGTGTTCAAAGAAGGCACTCTCTGGCTTAGTCACACCAGGCACGTTCTTCCTGGGATCCCCTGAACCTTGCTGGATTTAAACTGCATGTGATGTTTTGAAAACACTAGTTGGCTCGGGGAGGATTCTATAGCAGGGCAGAGTGGAATGGCATCCTATTCAAGATGGAGAAGTGACCTTGGCTGCAGCAAAAGGACAGAGAGAAAGATTTTAACTTACCCTATTCCAAACTCTGACGGGAGGAATAATTTCTTCTGGAGTTATACCACTGATGAGATCCTGGGGAAAAGGCAGAAGAAAAGCAGACAGGAAGTAGAACTCTATTAAGAATTAAGAGTTCTGGCTACCACTAAATAAACCAGGGAAGAAGAGATTTAATTACACCCCATCTATAGAAGTCAACAGTCTACTAAGGCTTGGAATTTAAGATGGGATATTGGGAGAAGGGTCATAAATGAAGGCAGGCTCCATGCCAGTCTTGTCTCACAGACTCAGTTATTTATTCAGTGAATAATTTTGAACAACTGCTAGATGCCATTATTTTTTGCATGCACACACACACACATGTACAGGTCATAAGACAACTTATGGTACTGAGTTGCCTCCTTCTACCATGTGTGTGTCTCAGAGACTGAACTCAGATTGTCAGATTTGGTAGCAAGCGCCTTTACCCACTAAGCCTTTCTGCCAGCCCCAGATGCCACTACTCCTCTTAAGTATAGAGATAAATGATGAACTAGACAAAAGGATTCTTCTTTGTTCATTTCATGCTGAGATGGGAGGAATCAGAGAGAAACTACATAAATAAAAAATATATATGATATTAAACACTATCTTGAAAGATAGAATAAAAGAATGAAGAACTATGCTGGAGTTATAATCAAATGATTGCATAATCTGATATATATTACTTAAAAGGCAAATATCACTGTCATTGGAGAATATTTTATAGAGGAACCAGAGGGACCAGTTATGATGACAGATGTGAATAGATGTTGAACTGAGCGGGAGTTTTTTAAGTGTAGTGTGTACATATACTGTGTGTTGAGAATATAGTGCAGAGATGCAACTCTGTATGTGTGTGTGTGTGTGTGTGTGTGTGTGTGTGTTGAGAGATAGAAAGTGCAGGACTTAGTATTATTAACTAAACAAAAGATAAGGAGGGAGGAGATGATGAGTTTTAAATTTGTAGGTGGAAAAGGTGGTAGAGCATTTACAAAGACGGAAATGACTGGTTAAGTGAGATTCTAGGATAGTGGTATCAACTTAAAAAAAAAAGAAGTGGAACTGGCCTTCACTTATAAATATTAAACAGATAAATAGGAATTCAATCACTATTACCAAGCCCTTTTCTTTTATTCCCAGAAGTTAGGAAATCACTTTGGTAGAATGTATCAAATAGTATGGAATGAGTATATCTAAGAATGGATTCTCAAGCAAGAAGAGCCTGCATCAGCAAATTCATTTTAAGACAGACATTGACTGGCCAGTTTCCCTTGAACAAGATTGTCCATAGGGTTAAAACTCTGTGCAGCGTGTGGAGGAAAGCCAATGTTGAAGTTTCATTCCACTATCAGCCTTCCCATATGAAGAGGGTCATTATGACCTTGCTACATTATACTCTCCATTTCCTTCCCCCTGACTAATATAATTGCAAATGAAGTCACATTTTCATAGAATTGCTTTAAATTTCTTCTGGTCAAATAAGGCAAGTCTCAGCAACTTAAGTTAGTTTAGCATCCCTTGGCAAGTTATGAGAGCACTTAATGAAAAAAACATGGAGATTTCTTTCCAATTACTCAAGCATCCTTAATGATCTGAAGATAAGCTGTAGATCAGAATCATAATCGAGAGGGGAAAAAATTAGATTGCATTAGAATTCTCTCAAATTTAACCTGAGATGAATTAAAAAATGCAAGCTCAGGATAATTCACTTTAATTTAAAAAAAAAGAAAAAGAAAAAGAAAGAAAAGAAAAACTACTGCAATTATCAGTTAAAAGCAGATGGAGCAATTACGAATAAATGACCTGAGGAGAAAATAGAGGGAAGTCTCACTAAATATGAGTCAGCAAATTGGGCATCATGCTGAAGCACAGCTCCTAGAGACTGGACTAGGTCCAGCAAGTAAGGCTGGACCAGTCTACTTGAACCCTGAGCATCTGAGGCACAGCACTTTCCAGAGAAAAAACAACAGCCATTTTATGTAACAAATGTTGAAGTCAGAAGACATGGGCTGGCCCAGATTCATTCCTAATGAGTGAGAAAACTTGTCAATTTACTTAATTTCTTTAAACACTAGATGGTTTGTCTATAAAATGTGTGTGATTAAGAAAAATTGTTTATGATTCTAGAGAAAAAATTTGATATAAATAAAAGTATAAAATATAACGTATCCTTAAAGCTATATATTGAGAGTGTTAGTGAAGAAAATTTAAAGTGAAGTGTTAGACAGTGCAGTGCAATGAGAAGGGCAGAAGTGGGACTCCTACTTTATGGGATCCCATTAGACTGTTTGAAAAATATTAACAATTTTTTTCAAGGTATTGATTTTTTTATTTTTCATTGAAAAAAATTATTTTGTGAATTTCACATCATGCATCCTCTTCCCTTCCATCTCCCAACTCCCCCCAGACCCACCCTTCCAATCTGTCCCAGCATAAAAAAATAACAGCTCATTGTGCAAGCTGCAGTATATCTCAGTATGTCCCACAATATCCCACTTTGTCCACATATTCTGCTTGCAAATGTTCATTACAATGACTCCTTGGTCCGGTATGAGGCCCCTGATTTCTGCTACTCCATCAGTACTGGAACCTCACTGGAACTCCTCTCAGATATGCTGTCACTGTCCTATGTCATGGATATCCTGTAGTTTTGGGTTGTAGAATTGGCCTCTTCTTGCACTCCAGCAGTTCATCCATGGGGTAGATAGATGTTGGGGTGGACCAACTCAAAGCCCTGGTTCTGGACCTGCAACCCCCACTTGCGTGGTTAGTTCTACTATGGAAAGGTGCAGGGCCTGCTCTCCTGAGTGCTGCAGCATGTGAGGGACAGGGACAGCTCTCCTGCTCTTGTGACCCCTTCTGGGCCAGATCTCCTGTTGGCCAATGGTGGTGAGGGCAAAAGGGAGGGAAGTGCATATCTCCCTAGCCAACACCACCACATAGTAGTCAAAAGGCAGGGATGGCTCTCCCACACTCACTCCCTCAGGGCTAGCTCACCCACAACCCCCACATCCAGGACCAGCTATAGTGTGCTATCCAGGCAAGGTGCAGGGCCTGCTCTCTCAAGTGCTGCTGCATGTGAGGGGCAAGGACAGATCTCCTTCTCTTGTGACCCCATCTGGGCCAGATTTCCTGTCAGCCAATAGTGATGAGGGCAAAAAGGAGGGGAGAACATCTCTCCCTAGCCAACACCACCACAGAGCAAACAGAAGGCAAGGTTGGCTCTCCCACACTCACTCCCTCAGGGTTGGCTCACCCACAACCTCCACAACCAGAGTCAGACAGAGTTCTTCTAGTTTCTAGTTTGTTTCCTGTTCTGGGAGCCCATCTGGTGTTTTCCTGGTACTGGTCTGGTAGTCATCTCAGGCTACCCCATGGCGCCAAATTGTGTTGTTATCCAGTTCACTTTTTTTTTTTTTTTTTTTTGGTTTTTCGAGACAGGGTTTCTCCGTGTAACAGCTCTGGCTGTCCTGGACTCGCTTTGTAGACCAGGCTGGCCTCGAACTCACAGTGATCCGCCTGCCTCTGCCTCCCAAGTGCTGGGATTAAAGGCGTGTGCCACCACGCCCGGCCCAGTTTACTTTTTTTTTCCAGGAATGTTAGGCTACTATTCATTCAGTTATTCATGGGTCAGAACACTGCATGTTAATATAGCCTCTCTCCTCTCTGCCACCTACTGATGCACATGTGACATAGCAGTCACATCTACAATGCCTCTAGGGGCATGATATATTAACAATTTTAATAGCAACGGTAAAGCATCAAGCCAAGTATGGGGGTGCTTGACCATGAGTCCAAAGAAATGATACAGGTTGCAAGTACAGGAAGCTGTTTGTGTGGACACAGACACTATTCTGTATGTCCCTGCAGGATGGAATTTAAGTATTATTGTTTCAGAAGTTGTCTTAATAAATGTACTGTAAATTTCTCTACTATTGATTCTCAACTGCAGAGTATCCTTCACAGTCAGGTCTCTGAAGCTGCTGAAGCACAAAGAGTTCTCACTCCAAGGACCAGAGAAGAAAAATCATAGAGCATCTATGAGTGATTTTTGAAAGGTTGAGATAAAAAGCAAACTAAAGAGAAAGAAAGAGATGAAATATTCACTATTATTTTGAGGACAGAAATATGAGCAAGTATGTAAAAAATATTTATAAACCTCAACAGGCAGAGGCATAGTCTAGCAAATAGAAATGGTCAATAGTGACATACCTATAGTCACGTCTCAGTTTTGAGAATTGTTTTAAGAGATAAAGTTCCCATGACTACAGATACTGCACAAGAAGAGGCTGCATGGAAGGGAGGTCAGAACAGTAGATGTCTTCAGTCAGTGCTCTGCATGTCCAGCCTTCCTTGAACGAATATGAGGTCTGGAGACATGAGGAGCAAAGCAAAAGGAAACCTTCCAGAAATACCTGTTAGGAGTTTAGCAGTGGAGAGGGAGATGTGCTTCTAGAGAGTATCTAAATTAGTATGTGAATTTTTTCAATCTATTTCATCTCAATTCGAAACTTAGTGATGGAGAAAAACAGAGCTGAAGGAGCACAAAAATATCACCCTGGACAGACTGTTAAAGAAGAAACATGTATGGATGACCAGGAACGGGAGGCTGGATAGCACGGAGACCTAGGATAGGAAAAAAAAATCATGCTGCAATGAGGATGTTTGCTACTGGAAGATGTCTAGACTTGGAAGATAGTGAAAATGTGTGGCTACTAGAAGTGTTTTATATTTTGGCCTATGTAGTGTTTAAACTCTTATACCTATGTAAAAAGTCAGGATATTCATCTATTATTGATGTACTTTATACACCTTTCATATGTTACCCTATTTTTTAATGAAGAGATTATCAGAGTATTAAGGGACGCACTGTAGAATCTACATGATCCACAAGCTCTCTCTCTCTCTAGGTGTTTCTTATACACATTAGAGATTAAGAATCATCCAAAATACAAACATGTTAAAGTTCAAAGAAATCAACTTATTTTTCCAAAGGTTACTATGCTAGTTAATGGAGCTTTTAAAAGACAGAACTTTGGGACGTTAAATAATGCAATCTTTATGATAAACTCTAAGAGTGGTCCAAGGCTAGCAACTAATTCAAAACAGCACCTCAAGTTAATAATGCAAGATTAAACCAAAGAGAGGTTGAAAAGGCACATTCCTCTCAAAGAAGAACCTTAAAAAGCCAAGTTAAAACTATTTCAATTCTTTTTTTCTGGGCAACATTCATCAAGGTTTTTTTTTTCTTTTGTTGAGTTTATTGTTATTGTTGTTTTTAGAGAATGAGATAAAATAAGAACATGATCTTTGGGGAAAGTAATTGTAAATAATAGGTTGGATTATATCTGCAAGAACGCAGGGTGTCAACAAAAGACAGTCCTAATTAGGACATAGTAGTGTGAATTAAAATAAAATGCAGCAATGAAAGTTTAAAAGGAGAACCAGAAGTAGTCAGTGCTGATTATAATAACAGAAACCATTGGTAACATTCACTAGGCACCCACTGTTAGCCATATATAATTACTTAGTCATTTGGCTCCAACAACAACTCCATGAGAAGAAGAGTTTCTTCACCCCATATTTTAAAAAGGAGAATATTTAAAAGAGAGGGGATAAAGGCATGTCACAGTCAACCAGACAAAAGCAAACCTAGATTTTAGACCAAGTTATGTCTGATTACAATACTTAATGTTGTTTTCTTTAAAAGAGAGAGAAGAGAGGAACTCAAAAACTTCATGGAACTCTAGGTGACAGCTAAGTGATATGCCTGTTAGAAGGAATGAGGGAAGAACAGATTTGATGGCCAACAGGATAAGTTCAATTTATTCACCTTGACTCTGAGGGTCATTAATTTTTAATATTTCCCTACATTAGCATGTGTTGCCATATGACTGAACAAAGGAGAAAGGGACAAAGCAGTGCTTTAGTCACTCCTATTTTATAACGTCCTTTATAAGGCTTTTGCAAATAACTAGGTTCATTAAAATGTATCTAGTTAAAAAATTCTACCAGAATGCTAATATGCCTACTACAAAGAAATTGCAGGTATTATTATACCCTCAGAACCTTGGAATGTTGCTTTATTCGGAGATATGTTCTTTTTAAAGATAATGTGAAAATGAGGTCATTAGTTTGGCCCTCGTCTAACATAATAACTATTCATATAAGATGAGAAGCATAAGATACAGACAGACTCGTAAGGAAGAGGATGGGAAGACCTGCTGCAGGCCAAGGGCAGAATTCTCAAAAATAGACTCTGCCATCCCCTTGATTTTGCTTTTCAGCCTCCAAAACATGAACCAATAAATTTCTGATGTGTGAACTCACCAGAGCGATCAGTTGCTGTGACAGCCCCAGAAAATCCATGCATTCTGTATATTTACATTATTTTCCAGGAACTTTGATTACCACTGTCCAGTGTCATTGTGTGTCATTGTTGTGAGACTTCCTTGTGAGTCAGAGATCTTGGTCAAATTATTGGAAGCTCTTAACTGCTGAATTAACTGTCAGTCATCACATCATCTGCATTGAAATGGCTTCATCTACAGTATGAACCATTGTGATTCTGGGAAACACTCTGATGAATAGTTCCTTAAAACAGTCTTTTTAGTTGCATGGTCATTTTATCTGTCTTCTGTATTATAGAGGCAGGGGACCTCTGCATTCCTCCATACTACTCTTAATTCAGCCTTTTATAAATATTCAGGGTAAGACAGCCTATGTGTCCCAGAAAAGCACATTGTAAAATAATTACAGGAAGCAGCCTGCTACAGGGCATTAACAAGGAAATACAAGATGGTTCTTTTATCATACCAGTGCCAAAGTATCAAGGGCAATGTCAAAGGCATCAAATTTAATAATTCCATCACTGAAAATGAAGAGAAAAAATGTCATACATTAAAGAATAAAATCAGCATACCTGAATGAATGGATGATGATTTATAAGCCAATCTTTAGGAAAAGGGGAATCTAACCCACTATATTGCACAAAAAAAATTATGCAAGGATGAGAAAACAAAGAACCAGTGATACTCAGACCATAAAATCAGCACACTGGAGTTTTGTTCTAGCTTTCATCAGCATCTCAAGTGAAATTGTTGATGGTGATATCTCAAATACCACGTCACAGCGTTCCCTCTCCATTGGAAGGTAGGTGCCATCAAAAGCCTGTACTGTTCATTTACTTGAAGCTAAATATATGCCTTTATGCAATTTTATTATATTGCATTAAAATATATTCATTGCTGTAATTAAAAGATAAGGAAGGAACTTAAAAGTAATGTGTCCAAATCAAAATGTAAGTGTTAACATCAGACACTTTAATTTTTGATTTAGGGGCAAAAATTGAAAATTTTAGCTTTGAATTAGAAAATAGCACAAATACAAATGTCCAAATCAAAAGTCAGAAGTTAACGAATTACTCACACTAAACCTACCTGTTCCAAAGGCCATTCAGACCAAGAAATGTAGCCTGGAAATGGAGAGGCAGCTGGATTGTTAGGAGCACATACAACTCTAACAGAGGACCTTAGCTCCATCCCCAGGATCCACAGCAGGTGATGTTCAACGGCCTATAACTCCAGCTCCAAGCAATCTGACTCCCTCTTCTGGAAATTGTGGGCATCTACACTCAGACATGCTTATACTAACTACCCAGAAAAATAAAACAAGTGTAACATATGCAGGATCCTGAATATCTCCTTTCACTGTAGAGCTTCCCATCCTGATAAGTAATGGAATTTCCAAGCTGTTGAGTGGAACAAAATGTGTATTCTTGTGTATCTACCATGTCCTCACTTCACACTGTGGGACTTATCCATATTGCTTCATGGAACTATTTGCTTACTTTTATTTCTGCATAATATTCAATATACCAATACTGAAAACTTTATCATACTATCAGCTGGCTTTTATTTTATTGCTGTTTTGTAGCCATGTTGAATGGGATTCCACATTCACTTATTGATTAAGCACAAGTGTCCATATATATCTGTTAGGAAGTGAACTCATGAATAAAATGACACTTAGGAATGAACCCATAGGGTAAGAAGATACTAACCAACTATGTTTTCCAAAGTAATCAAAAATAAAAGCCCTCAGCAGCCATGACTGAGATTTCTATATCTATTACTTTGTTGTAATGGATAAACCCTACTGATTAGGAAGTACTCAAACTTTATATATTGCTAGAATGAATATGACAATGTTCTGTTAAAGATTTTCATATTTATGTAAAAGAGAGTCATAAGGAAGAAGTGCTTTCATGCTTTCTTATCCTTCTCTTGCTTTTGCTGAAAAATCATTTTGAATTTCATAGTAATATCTTCTTATTGCTCTAGGTATTTATATTTATAGATGTTTAACATTTTTAAATAATTTCATTTTTTTTACTTTTCCACTTTACTTTCTGCTGAATTTTACATACTTCTTTTAGTTCTTTATTTGTTCTTTGCCTTTTTAATTTATGAATGCCACCTGGTATTGAGATATCACTCTATGTACAATATGAGAAACTTACAACAATATATTTGAATTCATCTTCTCTGCATCCTTTGTCCCACTCCTGTCATGTATTTAATTTATGCATATAGGATATCTCACTTGTCATATTTCTCTACAGACTAAACAGCAGCCTCCCTGTGATGTTCCCACAGTATTGGTCTACTAATGACAGCTCTCTCCATTTTTGTCTGTTTGTAAATGTCTTTATTTTGCCTTTAGCTTTCAAAGGAAGTTTTTATACACATAAAAATTTAAGTTGGTGTTTTAATTTTTCCTTTGAGGGCACTAAAGAAGTTTTTCTATTGTCTTCTGACTGCAGTCTTCGTGTTTCAAAATGAGTTTACATTCTTGTTGTTTCTCATTCTATAGCTTTTTCCCCCATTGGCTGCTTTGAACATTTGTTTGTTTATCTTTGATTTTTCAAGTATTTTAATAGGGAGCACTAGTGTGATTTTTCTTTGTGCTTATTTCTGTTTGGCTTTCTTTAGCCTGGACCTTAGTATTGTTTTCATTTGATTTGGAGATACCATTGACTTTCTTTCCCAAAATGCTTTTCATCCCAGTCTCTCCCTAGATTCCCTAGAGATGCCAACTTCACATTTGTTACCATGATCTTAGGTTGTGCTTCAAACAACTGTGGGGTCCTTCATTTCTTTCTGTTTCTTTCTCTGTATACTTCAGTTTGGATGGTTGTTGTAGCCTTGTCTTCAGAGTGACTAACTTTGTCCTTAGTGCCCGGTCTGCTATGTGCCAACTCATCTTTCTAGGTACTATGATAGTGATTTCAGTCCCAATAGGAAGCAAAAGAGAACTTTGAATCACTCACATTTCCTCAGCCTATTTTGGAGATTATATATATATATTTGAACTCTGAAACAGAGTCTTCAAAGTCTTATGAACAGCTGGATATCCATAGGACCTAGGATTTATCAAATAGGTAAGTAAAGATAATATTTTATTACAAAAGACTAGTTCAGCATAACTAGCAATCACTTTTACTAGTATTTACTTTTATTAAAAGTTTTATTGAGGTAAATGGCTGGGAGATGGCTCACTAGGTATGACTTCTTTCTGTACATGCTAAAGACTTGAGTTCAAATCCCTAGAACCCAAATTTAAGATAGGCATTGCTAAACATGCCTGTAACCCCAGGGAGGGAGGGGATGCAGACAGGCAGATTGGGATAACTGGAGCTTGCTGCCTACTAGCCATGCTCCAAATTCACTAACAGACCCCGTCTCAAGGGTAAAAGCAAGATAATGATAAAATCTGGCACCAGCCCTCATTCTCTGAACTCCACACATGTGCTCAGGACTGAGCACCTGCAAATGCACACATGTGCATACCACAGGCAGACACATACACAGACACACACATACACACACACACACACACACACACACACACCATTATGGCATACACATAAAAATGTATTGAAATTAAATTCATACAATAAAAAGTTTACAATCTGCCGGGCGGTGGTGGTGCACGCCTTTAATCCCAGCACTTGGGAGGCAGAGGCAGGCGGATCTTTGCGAGTTCGAGGCCAGCCTGGTCTACAAAGCGAGTCCAGGACAGCCAGAGCTGTTAAACAGAGAAACCCTGTCTTGAAAAACCAAAAAAAAGTTTACAATCTAAAATTAATCTAGCCTTTGTCAATACCACAATCCCATAGCTATAGACGTAAATTCTGAAATTAAGAAGACAAATCTAGTCAGGCGTGGTGGTACACACCTTTAATCCCAGCACTTGGGAGGCAGAGGCAGGTGGATCTCTGTGAGTTCAAGGCCAGCCTGGTTTACAAAGTGAGTCCAGGACAGCCAGGGCTACACAGAGAAATCCTGTCTCAAACAAAAACAAAAACAAAAAAAATCTAAATTTGTCATATTTTTACTAGTGAAGATCTCTTTTATTTATGCAATAATTTGAGAATCAACTTTCCTGTTTCTGTCTGTGAGTGAGGAGGAAGGAACAAGAGACGGTAACAGGGGAAGAAAGACAATACGTTACATCTCTTTTCTCATATATGTAACAAAAAATTAGATCTATGCATGCCTAAGTACCCACATGTTTCTAAGCATATTTACATATATGTATACATATAATACTTGTACATACACATTCCATAAAAGCAAAGGGAATCTATTTATGTGGGGAAACAGAACAAGCTAATGAGAGCAGGATGAACAAAATAGGCTAATAGGATCTATATGAACAAGGAATAAGGATTTGTGTGTGTACAAATGTCTTAGTGAAACCCATTGTTTTGCATGTTAACTAAAAACATTAAAATTTTTAAAATACTTTCCAATTTCTGCAAACAGGGGCTCTCAGAATGTGTACAGGCATTTTATCAAACCTGCATATCACTTATGCATGTATCTACTCCTTATAAATATGGAATTTTTATATTCCATATTTATATAAAAATATATAATATCTTTCTAAGTATTTACAAAAGAGCTTCTTTTGGCAATTTATATAGTTTAAATGGAGTGAATTATTTTTCCTTATTTAAATTATTCTCAGAAATTCAATTTTCAATTGATATCATAAGCGGGTTTACTTTCTTAATTTCATCATCAGATTGTTCAGCTCTGGAATATAGAGACAAGTGATTGTCATATGTCAAGTTTGCATGGTGACTTCATTTAATGAATGTGTGAGTGCTCCTAGTTCTCATTGTGGGTGATATGATACTTTTCTAACAAAGGATGATGTCATCTGAAAATAGACCAATAATTCCTTTCCTATCTGTAGACCTTAACTTATCTTTCCTGCCTAACTACTCTAAGAGTTACTGATGAAATGCTTGAGTCATCAACTGGGGAAAGCAGGCATCCTTGTCCAGCTGCTGATCTTAGATTAAAATCCTTTCTCCTTCACAGTGATGTTATCTGCTCACCTTGCACAGATGTACAGTTGTGCCCACATCTTTATCAACTCCTCATTATTCACAGGACCATTTTCATGCCACAACTGCCCAAAGAAACTCTCCACATTCTGCTCTTAGGCTCTAGGATGGATATGACCCCTAACAATCAGAACATACCACACACTCAAAGGCCTGCAGGTTGCTCACCTAGTTTATAATATTTTTGGTAAGTACATCGAGATTTCATTCCCATAGCAAATCCCAAATTTAGCAAAGGAAAGGATGCTGTATGTGTAAGTCTTTCTAGCAATGCTCAGAGAGCTTCAAATACACAAACACAACTATTCTCTTCTGTGTTGTGTTAAAGAACAAACACCTAATGTAGTAATCCTTAACAGTTAATACAAATTAACTGACTGCATATACAATGGTAGAAGTCGATCTTTTTTTAAACTACTTTTATTTTTAGAGATTATAATATAATTACTTCATTTTTCCCTTCCCTTCATCCATCCAACCCCTCCCATACATTCCTCCTTGCTCTCTTTTAAATTCATGACCTCTTTCATTAATTTTTATTACATGCATACATGTACACACACACACACCAAACTTCCCTACTGTTGGTTTTCTCCTCACTTCACTTCATCTAATTTGTTCAGAAAACACTTATGTACAAATATTATGTCAGGAACACCATGGGGGAAGGGTGATGCACAGTCTGGGGATAAAAATTAGTGAATGAATCGTGTGTGTGTGTGTGTGTGTGTGTGTGTGTATCTGTGTGTATATATCTGTGCATGTGTGTGTGTCTGTGTTTGTGTGTGTGTCTGTGTCTGGGTGTGTTCCTAAATATATTAAACCTGCTTACTCTGTATAATTTTACTTATATGTATATTTTTTAGAGCTGACATTATTCAGTCAACTAAAATACAACTTTAGGAACTGGAGAGATGGCTCAACAGTTAAGAGCTCTTACTGCTTTTGCAGACCCAATTTCAATTCCCAACACCCTCATCTAGTGGCTCACAACCACTGACAGCTCTAGTTCCACAGACTCCAATCTCTGAGCACGTTCACACATGTGGTCCACATAAACTCACATGGCACACACATATAAGCATGAAAACAACTTAAATAAAAATATAATTTTTTTTGAATTTAATGTTTTTATATTCAAAATGCCTATTCCATTTCACACAACCATGTCACCAGTTGTAACAGCTAACTATATCCTACAATTGACCCCATCCTGAGGTCATATTCTTATTTCCTCCTAATAATACTATTTAGTGCATTTTATCTACAATAAAACGTTATAATCATTTTATTGTAGTTCTACCAACCTATCTAGTTTCTATGGGTCTTTACAGAGATAAAAATTCTAATTTTCAAAATTAACTAATCGCAATGTTTTCTAAGATAAAGAGCATGTGTTATTTATCTCTGTGGCTCTTCTTGAGAGTCTATTTCACTGATTCTGGAAGGAGGGATTCACAGATCAATATGAGTCTATATTTCCCATCTTGGTCCCCATGCTCCTAGGTGAGTCTCGAGTCTGATACCTTTGTGAGGATCACACTGAGACATTTTACCTAGTTTATGATGTGCTTATGGCTTTATTTTTAAATGAGCTCAGCCACAGGAGCTTCCTAGAGAATGAAGGTTCATTTAAGGGATAAATTGTTCCTTGCTTTAAGAACTCAAGAAAAACTTTCCTTCTGCTGGTTTTCTCCTCACTTCACTTCACCCAATTTGTTCAGCAAAAGCTTATGTACAAATATTATGTCAGGAGCATCATGGGGGAAGGGTGATGCACAGCCTGGGAATAAAAGCCAGTGAATGAATCTAATTGCTGAAGTTTTAAAATGGTCACAAACACTGAGATGGCTGGTTTTATTAGTTACAGCAGCCAGTGACTTGAGTAATTGACAACCCAAACTCATGATAGAAGAAGGAAGCAGCATCAGTTTGCTTATGTTGCATCAGAACAGCAAGGAGAAACGTCAAAGAGTAGGATAAGTACTCTTTCAGCAGGAGAGTTAACTCCACCTAGGGTGCATGTATACATCAGTCTGACAGCCCTAACAGCTACTCTGAAGTGTGGGATGTTTCCAGGAGGTTCAGGAATCAGTAATTACTGTCATTCAGGTTTTACTTCAAAGCCTTGCAGTGTGCCATGAATGAAAGGTTAGACAAACAGCCATGTTACAATGTTCTTCTCACTGAGTTCCAGTCTATATTTGCAGCTTCTGTTTAGAAGGATGTAATCCCTAGGTAAAATAATCAATCCATAAAATGTTTGGAGCTAGCTACCATGTCCCAGACTTTTGTTTTTTTCTCCTCTCAAAATAAAAGAAGTCTTGTGTTGTGAAGGAAATTATCTGGCAGTGAAGCTCACAAAAGCAGTCTGAATTCCTATAGTGTGAGGTGCTTGTTTTCCAGTGGATTTCACAAAAGGGAGTGGAAAGGGTGACTTTGACCTACATGTGTCCTTACCCCTCAACCTTTGGAAGACAGAGAAGAGAACCTGCTTGCTCATTTTCCCAGAAGCCTGAACTTTTTCCTCACATTCCCCCTCTTCCTTGTCTTCTTGTAATGGATGTGGTTTATAATAAGCATACTACCCTAAGTGAGAGTCATTTTGATTAAGCTATAAAACTACCCACTTCTAAGAAAAAAAGGAGCCAGGCTTTCAAAACCTGTGGAGGGAACTGACCCAGTATCTCTAAGTCATATTACTCACTAAATATTTAGACCCTGAGGGAGCAGGACCTTCTCAGTTATTCAGTGTTTTCTTTCTGAGAGAGCTCCCATCAGGACAATTGCTGAGTCATCTACAGTTTCTCAAAGTCTTTGATTTTAGGACTTGGATTTCAGGCATAATCAACGATGGGAAATCAAAGTAGTTGGGGTTCTGACTCCCAGCTTGTAGAAGACTCCCTCATCTCCAGATACCAAACCCCTCTGAAATTGTCACACAAAATATTTTCAAGGAAATTGTCTTGCCAAGTATAGTAAGACTCAAGGAACTGCAAGAAGGCAATCACTACTCTAAAAGCATGCTATCACAGCATGGGACAAAAATGCAGGAAAACCTGACTACAGGGTACAGATATGGCACATAGGAAAAAAATTATTATTAGAGCTTTGAGTATGCGTTAAATTGGAATGAATAAAAGAAATTATCCATGGTGGGAAGTGGTGAACAAGGAATTATCACGTATCCTTCTTTGTAAGTCCCTGACAGGTGCAGTGTGCCCATAGAGCAACAATCTGACAAAAATAAAAAGGGAATAATGCATTTGGACAAATATTCTGCTCTCCCAAATGCAGATATTTTAGTCAAATGTGCTGAACACTGATGTTAAAGGGCTTTCTCCCTTTCATAGACCATGTCTGTTGTTATATGTTATCATCAAGGATTGGGTAATTGATACACAATAAGATATGTATTTGGCTCCTGGTTGGGAGGTCCACAGGCATAAACTATCATCCACAACAGCAAGAAAATATGTGAGGACAAGCAAGAGATCAAGTTCTCAGTCTCAGTCCCTGTTCTAACCAGAGCTGGCCCATTCATGAGGATGGAGCCAACCTACTCTCCTATTAGGCACTGCCTCTCAACTTTAATCTGTTGGAGATTATTTTCAAGATATGAACTTTGGAATCTCATTCAACTATAGCTCTATCTTTCAGATGAGAGAAAGCTAAGTGGATCTACCATGCAGATAGGGCCTCTCTTCCTGTTCAATCAGAAGGAGAGTAAGGGATTCTGCAAAGCACCACCTGGGGGTGTTTCTAGAAAGAAAAATAACACACACCACTCATGTCTAAACCAGCAACTGAAAATACAGCCTTTTTGCAACCAGAGTAGCTGTGTCTATTAACAAAATACCCCTCTTCTTTCAATGGAGAAAGGGCAGCAAGTGTATACTGGATTCAGTAGCCAACAAACCACATAACCAACACTGTTCAAAATGTTAAGGGATGAAGATTTTTGTTCACCCTATTCCCCTGTTGTCTTCCCCACCATTAACATTTACTGTGAATCCCCTTGTGCCAGATTCACTGTGAATCTCCTCTTATGTACCAGAAGGTACATAAGAGGTCAGATTTCAATCTCAAAGCTTATAGCTTTGCAATGATAATCTTAAAAACTTGAAAATTTTTAAATGTGAGTTTTTAAAAACTTTCCCTCTCAACCTTAGGAAACAGGAAAGAATGTCAGTGCAGAGAGAGAAAGCACGTCAGCATAGGAGCTGCCTCTGTACAGCACGGCTTGACCCATCTGAAGGGGGTGTGCATGTAACCTCATGTAAGAAGTTTTGAAGGACTGTAGGCTTCATTGTGTTTCTGCTGAGTCCTAGGATCAAAGCCTAATGTCATTCTTTAGCCTCTCCCTTATCCCTTTGATTATGCCTGTGGAGGAAATAAATAATATATTTGCTTATTAGTTAAACACTCTATAATCGTTTGTGGGAAGTACTGGCATATAAGACAAATGAGTTCCCTAAAGGAAATGGAATCCAGGCTCCTTGGTAAGAAAACTTAAAGCCAGGGGAGAACAGAAAATAAAACCAGATTACCCTTCTAATGCCCTAAAAGCTGATAGCACAGAAACAAGCATGTTGATGGCATGTTTAAAAATAGGCAAATAGATCAAGTAAGGGACCCCAGGGCAGGCTGTCTTGGTCAGAGGAAAGCTAAGTTCTCTAGATTTCTTCAACAACCTCTGAGACTCATGCAAATTTATTTAGTAGTAGAAAGGAAATGAGCAAAGAAAAGAACTAGACGGACAAAAGGTCACACCTGCTGCTCAGTTCAGTTCTCCCTGAGCTCCTAGATTAAGAGTGAGGAAACGCTAACTTGTACCCAGCTGGCCAAATTGGGAACTACAGGCCTTCTGTGACCACCCACTGCAGAAGCCCAACACATCCAAGAACCAGGTGGATTGACCTCATGATTAACATGTATGGATGAAGTAAGCATCAATCAGCAAGGGGGAGTAAGACACTGGTGGAAATATAGGCCTTGACAGTACCAAGAGTGCAGAACACATATTTTAACAACTAGATTTTAGTAGCTACTACCAGATCTCAGAATACATCATGGGACAATAGCTACCTGTCTACAAAGTAGGCAGACCCTCCCAGGTAGAACAAAATGTGCATTTATACTAATATTCCTGATCACTATAGAGGAGACATATGGATTGTCTATTGTAAGTAGATACTAGTTAGATACCACTACAGTACATGCAAAGAGAAGTAATTCTTTTTGTGTGCATCATGTGTGCATCAAGTTGGCTTATATAGGCTCAGGAGAGGTAACCAGTGTGTTCTTCCAAACTCCACTCTGGATGCTATCATATTGATAGCTTTTAATCAGTCGTAATTGGAGTACTTATATGGGCAGGATATTTTTCCTTGCAGACATAAGACTGGTAAGTGTTTACCAGCTTATCACTGCTTCATCTTTATAACTCCTCCTCCCTATCTTCAGGTAGATATGGAAAGAGATGGACGTAGGTGTGTCCTTCCTTCTATCTGGTTTATCAGCAAACACAGTGCTCATAGTATAGTCTGAAGAAGCTAACTTCAAGTGAAGAAAATAACTCCAAAAGATAAAGAAAAGCTCAATTTCAGAGGTGTTCAAAGGTCAAATCAAGGATATGACTTTCACTTCTTAATTTTAAGTAAACTTGAATATATTGTACAGAAGAAGGGGATGAAGTTAATATGGGAACGTTAGTTATCATATAGCAGATTGGATGATGTATCTGGGTTAAGAGGATGTTTTAGAGATCTGTAATGACATACTGTGTACTGATCTAAGAGTGTCATGACAAGCACATAAAGTTAGGGTAACTGCATTAGTCTATTTTTCATGACTGTAATGAAATATCCAAGGCAAGTTACTTTATAAAGAAAAATAAGCATTTACTTGGCTCACAGTTTGGGATATGTAAATTCTAGGTTCCTCATCTGCTTTCTTGCTTGGCAGACCAAATAGCACATGGCAAGAGACATCATGGGTGTCTATGTTCATATCCACCAATATTTTGCTATGACACTACCCTCAAATGGCTTTGTCCAACCTTAGTCACTCTCTGAAAATGTGCCTTCTGAACATCATAGTACGATTGCTTTGATCCACATCTTTATTATGAGAGTTTGTGAATTTCATTCCTCCCATGGGTTTGGAGAAACAATCAGATGAACAGCACAGCCCAGATTAAGCAGAAAGAGAGATAAATGGGTGGAGGGGATGCAGTTATGATAAACAGCTTCCATAACTACCTATGTCCACCCACATAGTCACATATACCCATTTTCTTCCTGGGGTCATTTTGCCTGTGACAAATTTAAGTCACAGCTATAGTTAAGCCAATGCAGCAGGAAAACAAGGCTCCATGTGAGCCTCCTGGGGTGGCTGCTACAGTATATGCTCCTGAGTTCTACTTCAGACTGACTGACCAGAATTTTAAAGAAGGCTTCCAGAATCTGTTCTACATGTTCCTCCTGGGAGATTTTTATACACTGTAATTGTAAAGTCAACTTTCCCAATGTACTCACTGTATGCCTTGTACTTTAAGTATATTTTGATGTTCAGCTGAGATTTGCTGGAGCAGGAGGGAGCTTTGAGGTATAACATCATAAATGCATATGGTTAATGTGAGTTTAAAATATGGGGTTTCACCTTATTAACTTTATTGGCCACAGTTTGCAAACTCAATACTGTCTTGTTCAAGCCTTCCTCTACTTTTTCCACTTTCCAGTTCATAGCCCTCTTCTTTCAAGTCTCAGGTGCACAAGTCAACATTTTTCTTAATTTTCTGAATTATTGTAGTCCCATGTCTGCGCTGACTGCTTTTGACTTAATATCTTTCCTATGATGAGATATGAAAGTGAATCTCTCTCTGGCCTGAAGAAGTGGATGACTGGCACAGCTAGCTCCAGATGCAGAACACTGAGTTTTACTAAGGCTCTGATAGCCACTCATTTTATACATCTATATTAGCGAATTTCAAGCCTCAGCATACTCCTGTACTACATAAATGGAAAAAATGTCATTCATAAAACAATGAAAGTGAGGGCTGAGAGATGACTTAGCAGCTAAAGTGCTTGTCACACACACCCAATGTAAAAATGCCTGGAATGTCCGGCACATGTGCAACTAACTATAAGTTCAGGGCATAAAAGATGTCTCCTTGGGATCAGGAGGTCACCAGAACACACTGTCCAGCCAATATAACAAAATGGAGCACCAGGCTTAGTGTGAGGGACCCTGTTTCAGAAAAATGAGATGGAGAGTGACTGAGGAATACTAAGTATTAACCTGTAACATTCACATACATGTGCACGCACATGATATACCTGCACATACACATATGCACACACATGAACACACACATGAACACATACACACACACAAATTTAAATTAAACCAAAACTGGAGAAGTGTCTCACACTGTATCTGTTCAAGAAATTCCAGTTCTTACTTTTCATTTTCTTTGAACCAAGTAACTGCCCAGACAGTGGACCTTATAGCCAATGCAGACTCAGCCCATCATTTCCAAGGGACACAAGTCAGGGAGCCATTTTATCAGCATGCACTCAATTCCCTGGTCTTGGCATTTAGGACACAAGATTCTCGCAGCTCATCTTCTCTCATACTGGCTCACTCTCACATCATCACACCAACACCTCCTCTTCTGTTGGATCTTCATAGTTCTTTAAAATTCTGGCATCATCCCATATCTGACATAGCCCAGGTCTGTCTTTTTCCAAAAGGACTTGAATGTTCTGACAGCTATCATCTGCATCAAAGATACTGGAAACCTGATGCATCTCACAAAGGCAGCTCAGTGATTACATCCCAGCCATCTCACTCCCGCGTAAGACACTTTACACTTAAGACATTTGGCTTCTTTTATTTTGTTTCCTGATTGCATTCTTTATAACAATCTCTTTTTTTTTTTCCACAGTCTCTACTTCCTCCCTGATCCTCGAGAACTTTTATGACTATAGTTCACAGGGATGTTCCTGAAATGATGGCATACTTTATAGCTCCCTATTGCTTGGATTAGAAAAAGAAATATATCTCACGGTTTTGATTTCTGCCATGTCTGTCTACTTGTCTTGGGTATGAACATTCACATTAGCTTCATATCATCCATCTCATTCTGGAATGCTCATAACACCCTTGGAGATAAGGGTAGAGATGAGAAATTTAAACAATAGAATTAAGCAATTTAAATAATTGATTAATTTCAAAGCATTTGATCACATTTTATTAAAGGATCAGCTAATGTACAAGCAGGACATAAATGCTATAACCACATGATAAAGCTGAAGATAGTTTGTAAAGGGTTAGTGAAAACAGGAGGCAAAATTCTAGAAGTAGAGAGATTCATTCTTTCCAAAGGACTTGAGGTTGGGACAGTCTGAATATTTTTTTTTTAATCATGAAATTGAAGATGTGATGTTTGGCAAAGGAACTATTGGATTTGTAACCTGGAAGAGAGAATGTGAAGTTAATGGGTATTCTGCCCACTCTAGCCATCTATACTGTAATCTCCCAGTGCCATGTTAGTTAAATTCAGCTAAAAGCCAGAGAGCAAAGGAGGACCATTCAAGCTACCCACAGAGTAACCATGATATCCCAGGCAGAAAGTAAAATGAGTATAGAAAAAACAAATCTAGAAACAAAAAAGCTATATTAAAGATGTTATCCTAAGGAATAAGACATGAAAGAAACTGATCTTGAGAAAAATCACAATGTAACTCATAACTACAGTTAGAAAGGGAACTTAGAACTGTTATTGGATGCCTTACAAACAATTGAAAGCAAGGTTTAAATACAAGAAAAATATTTTCAAAAGATTTAGTAGGAAGACTCTATCTTATACAGAGGCTTATCTGCACCACAAGTTACATATAAAGAGCTCCCCCGGTGCTCCCCATGTCATCTATCCCTGTCATTATTTGATAGCTGTGACAAGAGGAATTAGCTCCCCTCCCTTTATCCTGCTCCAGAGAATTGTCCCAGACCTTCAAAATGGGTCTAATACTGTATTTGTTCTGGAAAGCTTAATGGTTATATTATTGACTCAGTGATTTGTGAAGTGCCAAGAATCTAGAAGTACTAAAAACCTTTGGTAAGTTTTAAAAAGTTGTCTTTTGGTTCCCAAGCCACATTGTTTTGTTCTATGGCTTTGGCTGTATGTTTGATTCACTGAAACTTTAGCTCATGAACTGGAGACACATATTAACCTACTAACTTCAAGGTGAAAAATAAATCAGAAAAAAATCCAGCTGCGGCTAAGGAGAAGGCCTGGTAAAGCACTTGCTGCTCTAGCACGAAGACCTGTGTTCAAGCTCTAGAAGCTATGGATAATATCAGGGCATGGTGGAGTACACTTGAATCCCAGTGCTGGGAGGAAGGGCAGGAGCTTCACTGGAACTCACTGGCCGCCAGCCTACCTGAATTGCTTAGCTCCATCTTCAGTGACAGAATTGTCTTACAAGGATAAATAAAGGTGGCTAGCGATTAAGGAAGTCACATTAATCTCAGCCCTACATGTGCAAACACATACACATGCACTCACACATAAGCACAGATACTGCACACAAACGTGTTCACACACATAAACCAATACAAAGAAAAGTCTTCAAGTGGACTCTGTTGTACTATGTACTCAAACATGTTGTCCCACACTAATAAGAGTAGGAGTAGTATTAGGGTTTTTTAACCATCTCACTCATTATTGACACTCATTTAATATATTATAGCACAATAAATACAGTAGAAACAATGCAATTAGTAGATAATATAATCCATTTCCAAGACTAACTGAAGAAAATCACAATGATACATAAAGATCACATGGGATCGGTATAAGTATTGTGACATCATAAGTGGTATTTTTGGACATGAATGCTTTCTCCTTCCATAGTGACTCTTAAGAGTGGAGCTTATCTAACCTCAAAGACCCGGAGAGCACATTAAAATTCACATCCTGACTGAATCAGCCTGAGAGAATAAACCTTCCATATCCTTAGCAAATTCCCAGTGGTCCTAATGCCCAGGCTTCTGTTACTTACACCTTGGTGTTCTTACTTTGGGTTTCAAAATAATTAGAGATATGTGTGTTCCACCTGAGATTAGAGAAACAAGCTTTAAAAACAAAACAAGGAAACAAAAACAACGATTTCTCCTACAAAAAAAATAACTCTCTGTCTCTGAGAATGAGAGAAGAAATTTCAGAACAGTTCTTGAAGTGTGGAATAACCAAAGGACCACATCACACTAAGAAGCTATGGAGACCAGTATTTTCCCAGAAGGTAGGAGAGAGGCATGGAAAAGGGAGGCAAAAGGACAATCTTTACCCAGCCCAGCCATCATTTAAAAATGCTGCATACTTTACAATATCCATCACTCAGTACTGAAACAGCCCCTTTCCTATGGGCAGTTTTACCAAAGTGTGGTTTTTATAAGAAAATACATCTCACAATTATTTAAAAAGCAGCAGAGGTCACATCTTCTTTGCGTTGTCTTAAAAATGAACCAATAAATCAAATGTGACACGTGGTCTTTAATGAGGCAATGAACAACTTTTGAACTGACATTTAAAATCATGTAATTACCAGTTTAAGAACACGTGAGTTTGAAGCATCCATCCACACAGACCTACTAGCCCTTTAAGAAACCAAGTGCTCACTATTATTAGAGAAACCTTGGAAATAACTAAATTCCTGGAAGTTTTTTCTTTTTATAAAGTGCTTTTAATAATTGTTTCTTTGACAACTTCATGCATATACATACATATACAACATATGAATATGTGTATATATGTATATATGTGTGTGTATATATAATACATTGTGATTATTGTCACCCTCTACTGAACCACCCTACCTATTTTGCTCTCCACTATTTACTACTCAAGTCCCCTTACCTTATTGATGTCTTTTGTTTGTTTGTGATGTCTTGAGTTTAACTAGATTTATCTGTGTGTACATGAGTTTGGAGCTATTCATTGGCACCTGATAGGCTTATACACAACTAAAAACACTGTATACACCTTCCATAGAATCCATGAGTAGTCAATAGTTCAGCAGAAAGGGGTGGGCATTTAGAGACTCTCTAATCAACAATTGACTGTGGATTTCAGTCTGCCTAGGCCTTTGCAGGTAGCCTTGTCTGCTGAAAGATCATGATTGTATTGTCTGTGTGTTTCCCTGAAGACAGCATTTCACACTGCTTCTCTCTTCCTCTGGCTGTTATATTCGTCCCCCATCCCAACACATCCCTTTTTTTTTTCACAAGAGGAATCTTTATTTATTTTTTTCTAAACATACAGATAATCAAGAAACTAACTTACAATGATACAAAACTTATTTTTTCTTCATGACTCTCTCCAATATTGCTCTTATTTAACTATTGATTTTACAATACTATAAAAATCCATACTTATGTTAGAAAATATTCTCTTTCTGGTACTATGCTGATAAACTATTTCTACCTAAAAGTCTGATATGCCTTTTGAATTTTAATCTTTTTTTCCTTTATTTTTTATTTCTTCAAGTTACATCTCAATCGCAGTCCCCTCCCTATTCCCCCTCCAGTCCCACTCTCCCACCCTCAACCCCCCATCCTCTTCCCTTTTTTTTTTAATATCTTATTTCCCCCTACAGTTTCCCCTTCCAGTCCAAAAAATGGCTCTTTCTCTTATAATAATAAATACAATACAGTACAACAGAGATAATTAGGCCACAGTTATGAGGGTTATATGGCTTAACGTACATTCCCAATGACCAGTCCATATGGATTTGGCATGTGACTTTAACATTCTACTATCTAACCATCTCCATGAGTTTAAAGTTCTATATCTGACTCAACATTCATACTAATTGCAACACAATTTTAAAAGTATCTTCTTAGATGTATAACACTCTCTTGACTCCTAAACAACTAAAATTTAATTATGAGACTCTATCTATCTGTTCTTCAATCACCTCAGAGACCTGAGAGGGATAAATATATCTGATTTTATAGGAAGTACAGGGTCTGCAGCTTCCCAAACTAAGAAATGACATGCCAGTGGCTGCCTGGACAGTTCCAATTTTCTCTCCATACATTACAGCATCGCCCTTCAGTCGTTTGGCCCCGCTTCTCGAACAGACATTGATTGTAGAGCAGGGGTTATGAAGGACTTACATACCCTGTCTTGGCAGAGCTAGGCTGTCGACTTACCTGCTTCCAGGTTTTGTCCTTTTGGGACAGCATTCTGTCTACAGTTGGAGCAAGGGGCTTTTCCTACCAAGAGATAGGCTTGCGACTAATTCAATCATTTCCCACTGGAGATTCTTTGATGCTCATCTTCTACTTGGAGGAGAATAGGGGGTGCTGTCAGGAGTTGATATGTCTTGATATTAAAAAATCTAAAGTTACGAAAACATCTTTGAATGCCATATTCTGCAGATCTCTTGAGGTTTTTGAAGAAGCCCTATCTATCTCTTATATTAGGGTAAGCAGATGTTGCTTGTCTCTTAGCAGGTTTATTTCTGATTAGCTTAGAAAGTAACTATAATAGGCTGTCATATTACCTAACAGAATGACCGGCTAGCATAACCATTAGTTTGCATTTATTAATTATCCTAAACAGTTTATGACAGTTAGTAGTAAAAGGCCGAAACATCACATTTCATTTTTTTTCTTTACCTCCTAACCCTTCCATCCCATTTCTCTGGGGTGGGGTGTCCTTATATAACAGTCCCTCATCTCAGTTGAGAGGTCATATGAGGGCCAAGAGCCTCTTCATTCATTGGGGATCTACGAAGCAGTACCATCGGTGAAAAGTGTCTCGTTGCCCGGGAGAGAGAACTACTAAACAAACAAATCAATAAGCATACAATAGATAGAAAAAACTAAAAAATAGAAAAATATAACTAATATATAAAAAATAAATAAAAAATAAAAATTACAAATAAGAAGCCTATGCCCAAGTTCCCTTTGGTGTGTTAGTTGTAGTATTGATACCTTCTACTATATAGCTAAAATCCTACTATAAGTGAATAGATGCCATATGTGTCCTTCTGAGTGTGGGTTAGTTCACTCAGGATTAGCTTTTCTAGTTCCATCCATTTGGCTGCAAATTGCATAATTTCATTTTTCCTGATAGCTGATTAATATTCCATTGTGTAGATGTACCACAGTTTTTTAACCCATTCTTCGGTTGAGGGACATCTGGGTTGTTTCCAGTTTCTAGCTATTACAAATAAGGCTATAAACATAGATGAGGAAACTTCCTTATGATTCCATGAAGAGGCATTTGGGTGTATACCCAGAAGTGGAATGGCTGGGTCCTGAGGCAGAGCTATTCCAAGTTTTCTAAGATATCGCCAGACTGACCTCCATAGTGGTTGCACAAGCCTGCATTCATTCTACGAGGCCACAATCACCCTGATTCCTAAACCGCACAAAGACCCAACAAAGAAAGAGAACTTCAGAACAATCTCCCTCATGAACATAGATGCAAAAATACTTAATAAAATACTAGCAAACTGAATTCAAGAACACATCAAAAGTATCATACACCATGATCAAGTAGGCTTCATCCCAGGGATGCAGGGAAGTTCAACATACAAATATCTATCAACGTCATTCACCATATAAACAAGATGAAAGAAAAAACCACATGATAATCTCGCTATATGCAGAAAAAGCATTTGACAAAATCCAACACCCCTTCATGCTAAAAGTTCTGGAGAGAACGGGCATACAAGGGCCGTACCTAGAAATAATAAAGGAAATATACAGCAGGCCAGTGGACAACATCAAAATAAATGGAGAGAAACTTGAAGCATTTCCTCTAAACTCAGGGACAAGACAAGGATGTCCACTTTCACCATATCTCTTCAATATAGTACTTGAAGTTCTTGCTAGAGCAATAAGACAACTAAAGGACATCAAGGGGATAAACATCGGAAACGAAGAAGTCAAATTATCCTTATTTGCAGATGATATGATAGTATACATAAGCGACCCCAAAAATTCCACCAGAGAACTCTTACAGCTGATAAACACCTTCAGCAAAGTGGCTGGATACAAAATTAATTCAAAAAAAATCAGAAGCCCTTCTTTATACAACAAACAAATGGGCTGAGAAAGAAATAAGGGAAACAACCCCCTTCACAATAGCCACAAACAACATAAAATACCTGGGGGTAACTCTAACCAAGCAAGTAAAGGACCTGTACAACAAGAACTTCAAGCCCTTGAAGAAAGAAATGGAAGAGGCCTTTAGAAGATGGAAAGATCTCCCATGCTCATGGATAGGTAAGATCAACATAATAAAAATGGCCATCCTAACAAAAGCAATATATAGATTCAATGCAATTCCTATCAAAATACCAACACAATTTTTTATAGACTTGGAAATAGCTAGCCTCAATTTCATATGGAACAACAAAAAGCCCAGAATAGCTAAATCAATCCTGTACAATAAAAAAAAAAAAACATCTGGAGGTATCACCATCCCATATTTCAAGCTGTACTACAGAGCAATAGTTGTAAAAACAGCATGGTATTGGTATAGAAACAGACCAGTAGATCAATGGAATCGAATTGAAGATCCAGAAATAGACCCACACACTTATGGCCACCTAATTTTTGACAAAGAAGCCAAACGGCACAATGGAAGAAGGACAGCATCTTCAACAAATGGTGCTGGTCCAATTGGATGTCCATTTGTAAAAGAATGAAGTTAGACCCATACTTATCACCTTGTACAAAACTTAAGTCCAAGTGGATCAAAGACCTTAACATAAGGCCGGTCACACGAAATCTACTAGAAGAAAAAGTGGGAGAAACCCTCGAACTAATTGGCACAGGCAACAACTTCCTGAACAGAACACCAACAGCTCAGGACTTGAGATCAACAATCAATAAATGGGACCTCATGAAACTGAAAAGCTTCTGAAAGGCAAAGGACACTGTCATTCCAACACATCTCTTAAGCCTTAGATAGGAGGAATATAAATGTCCTGTTTAGGGCCAAGCTCTCAGGCATCACTTATTCACAGCACCAAGCAGCTACTTATATCTGTTTATTGCAAAAGAAGCTTCCCTGATTAGGCTGAAAATAACATTTATATGTGGGTATATAAAAGATATATAGAAGCACTTGGAACAATGACTATATAGGAAATCAACACTAATAAATTTCTCCAAAGGCCCTAAGACCCTCAGCTATGGGCTTTTGACCAGGTTTACAAAACCAGGCATGAATTCTTTCATATGGAATGGGCCTCAGTCCCAATGAGAGAGTTGTTACCTCCATAATAGTCATGTCACTATTACCCCAGTGGGTATCTCTTGCCTGGAAGGTTAATTTTGAAGTTTGTAAGGTCACAGATGGGTAAGAATCTATTGTCATTTCTGACACAACAGCCTGCACTGTAAAAGCTAACTAGTAAGGAGGAAGATTGCAGCTCCATTCCATGTAAAATCTTACCATTAAAGTGTGTAATATCGTCAACCAGATACAACGGGCAACTAAGAGGAATGAAAGTACAGTTGGGGGCATGGTCTTGGATCCTTTCTAGTCATGACTTTTAAGAGCATCAATAACTAGTCCTAGGGAATATCTCCCTTCTAATTCTAACTGTCTTTGGCTTATAAAGTAGTGTGTGTCCATATGGCTTTTTCATATACCCTGGATTTAGGTTAATCTTCTCTCCTTCCTCCCTTACCTCTGCACTCCCTAGGCTCTACCTATCCTCATCTCTACTTGAACATCCCTAATTTCCCCCTCTTTTTTTCTTATCACCTGTTCTCTGCAATCCCCATCCCTTAAGGCATGCCTGCCTCAATGGCCCTTCTCTACTTTCCTGTAGTAGAAAGTGCTGGAAGTAAGATTTGTCTCTCTGGGTATGGGTTTTTTACTCAGTACATTTTCCCACTTCTATTCACTTATCTGAAAATCCCATTTTTTTATAGTTGAATAAAATCCCATTGTGTATATATACCACATTTTAATTATCCATTCATGTGCTGGTGGACACTGGGGATCTGTACCACTTTTAAATTATATCTTGACCTCTAACCTCATCAAAAAAGATTTTATTTTTGGTGGGAAACAGATTATAAAGATATAATAACCCATGCCCTAAAAATTGACCCATTTAAAGAATATACTTCAATTGTGCAATCATTACCCCAGTGAATTTAGAGCATTTTCCTCACCCAGAAAGGAACTCCATGCCCTTTATAAGTCATTCCCCTTTCTACCTGCTCCCACAGCCTTAAGCAGTCACTGATCTACCTTTTGACTCCAGATTCAAAATGCCAGCTATGGATATTTTATATAAATGGGACCATTCCGTGTGACCTTTGTGGTCTGACTTCTTATTCTTCATTCTGGGTTATAAGATGTATCAGTGGATCATCACTTTCTGCTTCTGTATGAAAATACTACATTTTATGGAAATAATATGTGTTTTTAATCTACTCATCAATCATGATGAGCATTTGAACTCTTTCTAAACTTTGACCATTATGAATCACACCACTACAGACATTTGTGTGCAATTTGTTTGTGCATGTATATTTTCTTCTGTTTTATCATGTGTCTAGAAGAGAAATTGCTGTAATTATAAGAGGTTTCAATAGTGCATGGGGTTCTGTTTTAAATAATCTTTTTTATGATATTTCAATCACACACATAGAGAAAACCAACACAGTTCTTAACTCATGATTAACTTATAATAGTTTGATTTCTGATGAAGAGAAAGTAATGTGTACCCAATGGAACCCATTTCTCTTAATTTCTTTTCTTCTGCTGTTATAAAACACTATGAAGAATCAAATTGTAAAAGAAAGGGTTTATTTGTGGCTTATAGTTTCAGAGAATGAGACTATGATCAGTATGGGTGGGGAGATTGGCAGTAGACAGGCAGGCATGGCACTGAAGCAGTAGCCGAAATCCTACATCTTGGTCCTCAAGCACTGTGCAAAGATAGTTACTTTGGAAGGGCATGGATTTTTTTGAAACCTCAAAGCCCTCCCCCAATGACACAACTCCTCCAAAATGGCCACATCTCCTAATCCTTCTAAAACAGTTCCACCAACTAGGGACTATTCAAACATACAAGCTAATTGGAAAAATTTTTATTCCAACCACCACATCATACATTGAACATTTTTATGTTTATTTATTACTTCAGATTACGTCTCCATCACACTACCCTCTTTCCACCCATCCCACTCCCACCCTCCCACCCTCTACCCCTTATTCCTTGCATCCCACTCCTCCAGAGTGGAGTGTCCGTACATATCAGTCGCCCACCCCAGTTCAGCAGTCATATGAGGGCCAAGAGCCTCCTCATACACTGGGGGCTTACAAGGCAGCACCACTCGGGAAAAGTGTCTCATTGACAGGAAACAAAGTCCATGTTCCTATTCCCTTTGGTGCACTGGCTGTAGCATAGTTATGTTGTACTATATGGCTAAAATCCAACTATAAGTGAATAGATGCCATGTGCATCTTTCTGAGTCTGTGTAAGCTCACTCAGGATGAGCTTCTCTAGTTCCATGCATTTGGCTGCAAATTGCATGATTTCATTGTTTCTGATGGCTTAGAAGTATTCCACTATGTAGATGTACATCAGTTTTTTTATCCATTCCTTGGTTGAAGAACATCTGGGTTGTTTCCAGTTTCTAGCTATTACAAATAAGGCTGCTATGAACATAGATGAGAAGATGTCCTTGTGGTTTGGTGAGGAATCATTTGGATGCATACCCAGATGTGGTATGGCTGGGTCTTGAGGTAGAGCTATTTCAAGTTTTCTAAGATATGGCCAGACTGATTTCCATATTGGTTGTAAAAGTTTGCACTCGTACCAGCAATGGAGGCGTGTTCCCCTTTCTCCACAACCTCGCCAGCATGTGCTGTCATTTTGGGTTTTTGATATCTTAGCCATTCTGACAGGTTTGAGATGGAATCTCAGAGTCATCTTGAGTTGCATTTCTCTGATGATTAAGAATGCTGAGCTTTTCTTCAAGTGTCTCTCAGACATTAGGAATTCCTTTTTTGTGAATTCTCTGTTTAGCTCTGTTCCCCATTTTAAGATTGGATTATTTGGTTTCTTGGCATTTGATTTCTTGAGTTCTTTGTAAATTTTGGATATTAGCCCTCTGTCAGAAGTGGGGTTGGTGGGGATTTTTTCCTAATCTGTAGGCTGCCGTTTTGTTCAAATGACAGTCTTTTGCCTTACAGAAGCTTGTCAGTTTCATGAGGTCCCATTTATTGATTGTTGGTCTTAGAGCCTGAGCTGTTGGTGTTCTGTTCAGGAAGTTGTCACCTGTGCCGATGAGTTCGAGAGTTTTCCCCACTTTCTTTTCTAATAGATATAGTGTGTACAGCCTTATGTTAAGGTCTTTGATCCATTTGGACATAAGTTTTGTGCAAGGTGGTAAGTATGGGTCTGATTTCATTCTTTTACATGTCGACATTGAACTTTTACTATCTCCTTTTCTAGAAATATACAAACAGGACTCTGAAGATGTTGAACAATGACAACAACCTACAAGTCACAATCAGCTAGAAGATCATCAATATAAATAATTAGTAGTATTTCTGTACTGTGTTGCTGAAATTTTGTATTTTATAGGTTAGTTACATTAAATGCACTTAAACTTAGGGTATTCCCAATGGATTTATTATGAAATAATTCCATCATGAGTAGAAAAATTCCTGTAGTGACATTTTATCTCAATCCTCTTGTTGAAAAAGACTGAACAAATAATTTCTTCAGTATATAATTATAAGGTAACAGAGACTAAGAATCTTGATTTTATCACTAACTACATAAATGCCCATATTTAAATAACTACCTTCTAGATTCTACACTGATCTTACTTAGAAAATGAAGGAATTGAAATTTTCATTGTCTAGCATTTTCTTTCCCTTAATATGCTATAATTTTATATGCATGTGTAAAAGCATTTTGACACATTAAAAGCAGTTTTAAAATATCAGCGATCATTATCACATATTGCCTTCTCGCTGAGAAATGGCTATGTCCCATGGAGAAACAGCATCAGCATTCAATCTTAGGGAAAAGTATGCTCAAAATAGAGCATTTTCTCAAAAACAAGACTATATATTTTCATGTAATTCTCAGGTGCTTATGGGACTCCTAAAAGGATGGGAGGGCACATTTATTTTTTCTATGTAACTCTATTTTCTTGAACAAAGAAAATACTATATGGAGAATCCTCCATGAAATATATTTGCACAACTTCCCAAGAAACATAAATGACTTTGGAAAGAAACAGTGAGTTATATCCTCTGCGTAATTGGAGCCATGGTGAAATTGTCCCATGGTACACTGTGTTACATATTTAAAGAAAATGAGAACTCAACACAGAAAATTTTTTAAATTACTGTTAACTGTGGGAAAAGCACAAAAGATGTAATTTTAGCAAAACCTCTCTGTATTGATGGGCTTAGGAATCTCAGACAGTCATTACAATTACCTGAGTATTCCCAGTTCACACAGGTGATGACCTTCACACTGGGTTATGCAAAGTTTATTGTCTATTGTAGTTCTGTAGGCTGCTAGATCAGCTGGATTGTTTCAACATGGGCTCCCCTCAAGAGGCTCCAATCATCTGAGATTGGAGTTATCTGAATGTTTATTACCTAATGTAATTCAGGGTATCTTGAGAGATGCTCATCTAGTCCCTATTTTAATACTGTACACTACTGGGAATGGAACTCAAGGTCTTGTGCATGCACAACAAACACTCTACCACTAAGCTATATCCTCAGTCCAGAAGATTAATACTTTATAACAAGATAATTTATCTTAGGTGCCTTTGGCACTTAGGAAATTTATAAATGTATGTATAGTGGTGTTCTCATATAGTTGACCTTCAAGATAGTCCTCTTTTTTTGAGCTTACCTTCAGCTGCATTTTATTCTTTTTTGTTTGTTTGTTTGTTTGTTTGTTTACAATTATTTAGTTCTTCAAGTTACATCTCAATCATGGTACATCCCTCCTCGTCTTCCTGGTCCTACCCACCTACCCTCTTCCCCCTCACCCTCCTATCTGATATATTTTTTTTTAATTTAAGGTGTATCTTTTTCCCCAAACAGTTCCCCCCTTTAGTTAAATAAAAGGCTTTTTTTCAAATAACAATAAATACAATACAAAACAGTAAGAATAATTAGGCCACAATTATGAAAATTATAAGGTATAACATGTATTCCCAATGTTCAGTTCATATGTATTTGAAAACTGATATTAATATTCTATTATTTATCTATCTCCATGAGTTTAAAGTTCTATACCTAACTCAGTTTCCATCCTAAATTGTATTAACAACTTAAAAACATCTTCTTAGACCTAAAACATCCTTTTAATTCGTAAACAACTTAAAATTTAACTGTGAGACTATAACTTTCTAGTCTTCAACCACATCAGAGACCTGAGAAGGATAAATATATCTGAATAGACAGGAAGTGCAGAGCCAGCAGCTTCCAAAACTAAGAAATGACAGACAACTGGCTGCCTGGACAGTCCCCAATTTCTTTCAATACTTTAGAGCATCTATCTTCAGTCTTTTGGCCCAATATCTCTGACACACATTAATTGTAAACCATAAATTATGAAGGTCTTGCCTACCCTGTCTTGGCAGAGATAGGCAGTCTACTTACCTGCTTCTAAGTTTTGTCCTTTTCAGACAGCATTCTGTCTACAGTTGAAACACAGGATTTGTCTTACCCAGTGACAAGCTTGCCACTAATGCAACCATCTCCATATGGAGATTTTTCAATGCTTATCATCTACTTGGAGTAGAATTAGGGATGTTGTCAGGAACTGACATGTCTCAATATCAAAAAATATTAACTTAAGAAAACATCTTAGAGTGTCGGGGAGCCAAAATGGCGGTGACCTACACTGATGCATTTTGAACGTGGGGGAAAAAAGAGCCATAAA
>CAJQZJ010012579.1:3761986-3787123 GCA_907164525.1 Lophiomys imhausi
ACACAGCGGTCGTAGCCTGCACTGCTGGCGAGGCGGGTGTGGCAAATCACTAGCCTACTGGGCTCCCCACACCTCAGGAAGAACTTATACCCACTTAAGAAACTTTGTGGAATAGTGGAAGTCTTAGCAAGGAACAAACAGGGAGCTCAGCAGGTGGTCCGCAGCCGCTCAAGATGCGGAGGGCGGAGGTTCTGAGAGAGCGGGAAGCGGGGCAGCCAAAGGCAGGCAGGAGGGGCCGAATCCTCGCGAACTCACAGCAGCGCAGCTGGGGTGGGAGCCCGGCAACGGCAGGGCAAAATCCCCGCAAACCCAAGGCAGGACAACTGGGGAGGAAGCCCGGTGTGAGCGGGGCCAGGGATCCGCGCACCACGGCAGGACAACTGGGGAGGGAGCCAGGCGCGGGCGGGGCCAGGGATCCGAGCACCCACGGCTGAGCTGCTGGGGCGAGAGGCCCACTCAGGCGACCGGAGGATCCGGGGCTCAGTGCACCCACGCCTGAGCAGCCAGGGAGAGAGACCCACGGCTGGGCAGACAGGGAGGGAATCAGGCACAGAGGTCAGGCCTGTGGTGAGAAGCCTGGTGAGAAACCAGAAATCAGGGGACCATAGCTGTATTCTGGAAAATCCAGACATATTAGGTATGGAGCCAGACCCTGTCAGACTCCGTGACGACAAACAAAGCCCACAGAATCTGTGCCTGGGCAAACAGGTCCATAATATCAGAACCATTACAGGCTGATAACTCAGAGTGCAACACAGAGAAGTCTGAATTGGGAGCAGTGAAACAATCCTGGTCCATTACTCACAACCTGGGAATAGGCTGCACCAGCTCACAGTGCCTCAGGTGATTAAAACCACAGTGACCCTGAAATCCCCCTGTAAGCAACGAAAGATAGCCAAGTAACTCGTCCCCTGCACCAAAGCATCCACTGTGGATCCAAGCACAGAAAACGACAAGAACAGACAGCTAAACACATCCAATGGTCAAAGGTCCAAAAAAAAAAATAGAAATCAAGGAAATATGACTCCAACAAAGCAGAATTATCCTAGCTCAACCAATTCGGGTGACCTCACACCAACAGAAACACATGAAAACGTTGACAATACTGCATTATGGAAAGAGATAGAGGCACTTCAGAAGAACTTAAATCTATGAAGTAATTCAAAGAAGCCACAATTTTACAAGTCAAAACAAGGAACAACACCATTAAAGAGCTCCAAGCCAAGGTGACAGAGCTTGAACAGGAAAAGGACAAAGCAATGAAAGATTTTCATACAAAAACAAGCAAGCTGGAGAAGGAAATGTACAAAACGAACAAAACCATACAAGACATGAAAATAGAAATAGAAACAATAAAAAAAACACAGTCAGAGTTAAAAGAGGAAGTGGAGAATCAAGGGATGAGAACAGGAACTACGGATGTGAGTATCAAAAATAGGATGCAAGGGATGGAAGACAGGATCTCAGGCATGGAAGATTCGATGGAAGAAATCAATACAACATCCAAAGAAAATGAGAAGGCTAAAAAAATCTCTCACCCAAAACATCCAAGAAATCAAGGACTCAATGAAAAGATGGAACCTAAGAATGATAGGTATAGAGGAAAGAGAGGACTCCCGACTCTAAGGTCCAGGAAATATCTTCAACAAAATCATAGAGGAAAACTTCCCAAACCTGAAAAAAGAGATGCCAATAAAAATCCAAGAGGCTTACAGAACACCAAACAGATTAGACCAGAAAAGAAACTCCTCTCGCCACATAATAATTGAAACACCAAATGTACAGAACAAAGAAAGAATATTAAAAGCTGTAAGAGAAAAAGGTCAAGTCACATACAATGGCAGACCCATCAGAATTACACCTGACTTCTCCTCAGAAACTTTAAAAGCTAGAAGGGCCTGGAGAGATATGCTACAAGTCCTGAGAGATCATAGGTGCCCAGCCAGACTATTTTACCCAGGAAAACTCTCTATCAACATAGATGGAGAAAACAAGATATTCCATGACAAAATCAAATTTAAACAATATCTACCCACAAACCCAGCCCTGCAGAAAATCCTAGAAGGAAAATCCCAACCCATAGAAGAAAACTCCACCCAAGAAAACAAAGGGAATAGAAAACCCCTCAGCAACTAAAACAAAAGAGGCACAGGACCACCACCTATAACAAACTAATGGGAAATAACAACCCCAGGTCACTAATATCCATCAACATCAATGGACTCAACTCCCCAATAAAAAGACACAGGTTTACAGAGTGGATCTGCAAGCAAGACCCTTCCTTATGCTGTATACAAGACACACATCTAACTACCAAAGATAGACACTGCCTCAGAGTAAAGGGCTGGGAAAAGGTTTTCCAAGCAAATGGACTCAGGAAGCAAGCTGGAGTAGCCATCCTAATATCAAACAAAACAGACTTCCAACTGAAGTTAATGAAGAAAGACAAAGAAGGGCACTATATACTCATTAAAGGGAATATTCATCAAGAGGAAATCTCAATACTGAACATCTATGCCCCAAATACAAAGGCACCTACTTTCGTAAAAGAAACACTTCTAAAACTCAAAGCGCACGTCGATCACAACATATTAGTAGTGGGAGACTTCAACACCCCACTCACAACTCTGGACAAATCATCAAGACAGAAGACAAATAGAGAAATATTGAGTCTAACAGAGATCATGAAACAAATGGACCTAACAGATATCTACAGAACGTTTCACCCAAACACAAAGGAATGCACCTTTCCCTCAGCACCCCATGGAACCTTCTCCAAAATCGACCACATAGTTGGTCACAAGGATAGCCTCAATAGATACAAGAAAATTGAAATAACCCCTTGTATCTTATCAGACCACCACGGAATAAAGCTGGTCTTCAATAGCAAAAGAATCAACAGAAAGCCTACACACACATGGAAATTGAACAGCTCCTTACTGGATGACCACTGGGTCAGGGAAGAAATAAAGAAGGAAACCAAAGACTTCTTAAAATCCAAAGAAAATGAAGACACAACATACCCAAACCTATGGGATACATTGAAAGCTGTGCTACGAGGAAAGTTCATAGCACTAAGTGCTTTCAAAAAGAAAATTGTGACAGCTCATATTAGTGAACTAACAGCTAAGCTGGGTGAATTGGAAAAAAAAGAAGCAAACACTCCCAAGAAGAGCAGAAGGCAGGAAATCATCAAACTTAGGGCTGAAAACAACAACTTAGAATCAAAAAGAACTATACTAAGAATCAATGAAACAAAGAGTTGGTACTTTGAGAAAATCAACAAAATAGACAGACCCCTAGCCAAATTAACTAAAAGGCAAAGGGAAAGAACACAAATCAACAAAATCAGAAATGAAAAGGGAGAAATAACAACAGACATTGAGGAGATCCAGAAAATTTTCGGGCATTACTTTAAAAATCTATATTCCAATAAATTTGAAAACCTAAGCGAAATGGACAATTTCCTCGATAAATTCCACCTACCAAAACTAAATCAAAATCAGATTAACAGCTTAAACAGCCCAATAACACCCAAGGAAATAGAAACAGTCATTAATAATCTCCCAACCAAAAAAAGCCCAGGGCCAGAAGGCTTTAGCATGGAATTCTACCGGACCTTCAAAGAGTAACTAACACCATTACTTTTCAAACTCCTCCACCACATAGAAACAGAAAGAACACTGCCAAACTCATTCTATGAGGCCACTGTCATTCTGATTCCTAAACCACACAAAGACCCAACAAAGAAAGAGAACTTCAGACCAATCTCCCTCATGAACATAGATGCAAAAATACTTAATAAAATACTAGCAAACCGAATTCAAGAACACATCAAAAGTATCATACACCATGATCAAGTAGGCTTCATCCCTGGAATGCAGGGATGGTTCAATATACGAAAGTCTATCAACATAATTCACCACATAAACAAGGTGAAAGAAAAAAACCACATGATAATCTCACTAGATGCAGAAAAAGCATTTGACAAAATCCAACACCCCTTCATGCTAAAAGTTCTGGAGAGAATGGGCATACAAGGACCATACCTAGAAATAATAAAGGCAATATACAGCAAGCCAGTAGCCAACATCAAATTAAATGGAGAGAAGCTTGAAACATTTCCTCTAAACTTAAGGACAAGACAAGGATGTCCACTTTCACCATATCTCTTCAATATAGTACTTGAAGTCCTTGTAGGGGCAATAAGACAACTAAAGGAGATCAAAGGGATAAAAATTGGAAATGAAGAAGTCAAATTATCCCTATTCGCAGATGATATGTTAGTATACATAAACGACCCCAAAAACTCCACCAAAGAACTCTTGCAGCTTATAAACACCTTCAGCAAGGTGGCTGGATACAAAATTAACTCAAAAAAATCAGAAGGCCTTCTTTATAAAACAAACAAATATACCGAGAAAGAAATAAGGGAAACAACCCCCTTCACAATAGCCACAAACAACATAAAATACCTGGGGGTAACTCTAACCAACCATGTAAAGGACCTATACAACAAGAACTTCAAGCCCCTGAAGAAAGAAATGGAAGAGGCCTTTAGAAGATGGAAAGATCTCCCATGCTCATGGATAGGTAAGATCAACATAATAAAAATGGCTATCCTACCAAAAGCAATATATAGATTTAATGCAATTCCTATCAAAATACCAACACAATTCTTTATAGACCTGGAGAAAGCTATTCTCAACTTCATATGGAAAAAACAAAAAGCCCAGAATAGCTAAATCAATCCTGTACAATGAAAAAACATCTGGAGGTATCACCATCCCAGATTTCAAGCTGTACTATAGAGCAACAGTAATATAAACAGCATGGTACTGGTATAGAAACAGACCAGTGGATCAATGGAATCGAATTGAAGACCCAAACATGGACCCACACACCTATGGCCAACTAATCTTTGACAAAGAAGCCAAAACCACACAATGGAAGAAGGACAGCATCTTCAACAAATGGTGCTGGTCCAACTGGATGTCCACTTGCAAAAGAATGAAATTAGACCCATACCTATCACCTTGTACCAAACTTAAATCCAAGTGGATCAAAGACCTTAACATAAAGCCGGCCACACTAAATACACTAGTAGAAAAAGTAGGAAAAACCCTCGAACTCATTGGCACAGGTGACAACTTCCTGAACAAAACACCAACAGCTCAGGACCTGAGATCAACAATCAATAAATGGGACTTCATTAAACTGAAAGGCTTCTGTAAGGCAAAGGACACTGTCATTCGAACAAAACGGCAACCAACAGACTGGGAGAAAATCTTCACCAACCCCACATCAGAAAGACGGCTATTATCTAAAATCTACAAAGAACTCAAGAAACTAAATGCCAAGAAACCAAATAATCCAATCAAAAAATGGGAGATGGAGCTAAATAGAGAATTCACAAAGGAGGAATCCCTAAGGGCTGAGAGACACCTGAAGAAATGTTCAACATCCTTAATCATCAGAGAAATGCAACTCAAGACGACCCTGAGATTCCACCTAACACCTGTTAGAATGGCTAAGATAAAGAGCTCAAATGATAGCGCATGCTGGCGAGGGAGGGTGTGGAGAAAGGGGAACCCTACTCCATTGCTGGGAGTGCAGGCTTGTGCAACCACTATGGAGATCTGTCTGGCGATATCTTAGAAATCTAGGAATAACCTTGCCTCAGGACCCAGCCATACCACTTCTGGGTATACACCCAAAGGACCTCTCACGGAGACATAGGGAAGTCTCCTCATCTATGTTCATAGCAGCCTTATTTGTAATAGCTAGAAATTGGAAACAACCCAGATGTCCCTCAACTGAAGAATGGATTAAAAAACTGTGGTACATCTATACAATGGAATATTACTCAGCTATCAGAAACAATGAAATCATGCAATTTGCAACCAAATGGATGGATCTAGAGAAGCTCATCCTGAGTGAACTAACCCAGTCTCAGAAGGATGCACATGGCATCTATTCACTTATAGTAGTATTTTAGCTATATCGTACAGGATATCTGTACTACAATCAACACACCAAAAGGAACATGGACATAAACTTTTTTTTTTTATCTTTTTCTTTTTCCTTCTCCTTTTTTTCTTTTTTCTTTTTCCTTTTCCCTTCTTTTTCCTCTCTTTTTTTGTTGATATTCTTTGTTTTTGTGGGTTTGTGTATTTGTTGGTCTTTTTTTTAGTATTCCCCCAGTAGCAAGGAGACACCTTTCACTGGCAGTACTGCCTCGTAGGCCCCCGATGAATGAAGAGGCTCTTGGCCCTCATATGACTCCTGATCTGTGGTGAGAGACTGTTAGGCAGGGACACTCCACCCCAGAGGAACAAGACGGAAGGGTCAGGGGGTAGAGCATGGGAGGGTGGGGCTGAGAAGCGGGAAAAGAGGACAATATGATAAGGATGTAACCTGAAGCAACAAACAAATAAATTTATTAACTTAAAAAAAAAAAAGGGGCAGGTGGCAGGGCTGAAACACTATGAATGGAATAGAGGATACAGCTGTTTGGCCTGGTTTTGCAGACTTCCAAGTGTCGAGAAGATGTGGAGCTAAGGTAAAATACAAGAGAATTGTGGTGTTGGCCCATGCCTTTTACTTCAGCAGAGACGGGGGAGCACCGTAGAGTTGGTGGTCTTATGTATTCTGGAGTCATACGGAGCGGGGTGGTGAGGGTGCATACTCTTGGTCCCACCATTCAAGAAGAGTACACCCTTGGTCCCAGCTCCCAGCACTCTGGAGACAGAAACGGGCAGATCCCAGAGCTCACGGTCAGCCTGATGCAGGGCAAACTCTAAATAGAGAAAGACTTCGATCCAGGAGTGGTGGAACACATCTTTGATCCCTACAGATGGGAACCACAGGTCTCTGATCCCAATAATTAGAGTTCAGAGACACACACATGGGATTTGGAGGGACCTAGGTTTGGAGGCTACTTACAAAAGGCCTTCTCGATGCAGGCAGATTGTCCTTTGGGATCTCAAAATATATACACTGGAGCTGGTTTAGCTCCAAGATGACAGAATGATTTCTTCTTTAACCCGGATTGAAAGATAACGCTTTGTATGTTGTCGGAAGGCCAAATTTGCTTCAGGAGAAGTACTACCTAGCCCTCCCCCCCCCAAAAAAAAGAGGGTAATTGTCCCAGGGTTGGGATTGGGGTAGGGCTCTGTTCTTATCTTTCCAGGAGAATCGAAGCGTCCATTAGGGGAGCCTGGGGATGGCTGGACAGCGGAAACCTCAGCAGAGAGCAGAATCAGGCAACAAGGAGGACGAGTGACCCAGTTGATTCTGCCTGGCAGACTTCCTCAATAGCTGTCTCCATCGGGGGCCTGCAACCACGGCAATCCAATGTCACTGGGTCCGGTCAGCTCTACACAATGCCCCGGCCAGAACCTCAGTGAAGCCTACAAGATCAGCTTCTGCCTACAAACTCCTTAGGTCCTCTAAACAGCTGAGAACAGAAGGACTGAACAAAAAAGGAGTGTACTAACATTTTTAACCATTTTTTCCATTTGGGTTCGGGACCCAAACTGGTCTACTATGACCCAAATCAGCAGGAAGTCACTTTAAGAGAGCGATGTTCCATGCCCAGAGGGTGGGGAAGGTGTTTCTCCGCCCTTCATTTTTGGTTATTTGAAGGATAGCTGAAAACTGATATTTAGGGGAAGAGATTACAAGCTGATAAATGGTCCTGTTTAATGGGTTTTGGAGGTTAGCCCCAGAGACTTCCTTCTTTTCCTTTTCTGTATCCTTCTTCCTCTCCTATGTAGGAGTGCATAGGCTTGAGAAAAATGAGACACAGACATAGCACAGGAAGGTCCAAGAAGAAGGGACAGATTATTGAATATGCCCTTATACCTTTGTATATTGATACAAAATTAGTAGTATATTTGGCTAAAGTGGTATTGACCGTTGTTTATTGTGCAAAAATAAGATTGTATTGGATTACATCGGTATTGACCTTTGTATATTGATACAAATTTAAGATTATAGTTGGCCACATGGTATTGACCCTTGTATATGAACATAATATTAAGATTGTATTGGGATACATAGGCATTGATCTTTGTATATGGATACCTAATTAAGAGTATATTTAACCACAATTGAATAGATCTTTGTATATTGATACAAAATTAAAGGTAACGCTTCCTAATGGTATCATACCTAGTGATACTTAAAAATAAAACGTGAAGCTCTGGCCTCTTGATACCAACCGTCTAAAACGATCTAGGATAGTTAAGTAAAACAAACTCCTAGTCATGCAAGCATGTCACTTTGTTAGCTACTATGACAGTCTATCACAGATATTCTCTAAACTACCCAGTAATCAAGTTGCTAAGAGACAAGCAACATTTGCTTATCTAAATACAAGAGATGGATAGGGCATCTTCAAAAACCCCAAGAGATCTGCAGAATATGGCATTCAAAGATGTTATCTTAAATCAAGATTTTCTTTTTTTTTTTGATATCGAGACATATCAGCTCCTGACAGCACCCCCTATTCTACTCCAAGTAGAAGATAAGCATCGAAGAATCACCAGTGTGAGATGGTTGAATTAGTGGCAAGCCTATCTCTTGGCATGAAAAAAACCCCTTGCTCCAACTTCAGACAGAGTGCTGTCCAAAAAGGACAAAATTTGGTAGCAGGGAAATCGACAGCCTAACTCTGCCAAGACAGGGTAGGTAAGTCCTTCATAATCCCTGCTCTACAACAAATGTCTGTCAGAGAAACAGGACTCAAAGGCTGAAGACTGATGCAGGAATGTATGGAGAGAAAATGGGAACTGTCCAGGCAGTCATTGGTATGTCATTTCTTAGTTTTGGAAGCTGCAGGCCCTGCACTTCCTATATAAGCAGATATATTTATCCCTCTCAGGTCTCTGAGGTGGTTGAAGAATAGACAGCTAGAGTCTCATAGTTAAATTTTGAGGTGTTTAGGAATCAAGAGGGTGTTATAGATCTAAGAAGATACTCTTAAAAGTGTGTTGCAAATTAGTATGAATGTTGAGTCAGATATAGACCTTTAAACTCATGGAGATGGTTAGATAGTAGAATGTTAAAGTCAGGGGCCAAATATGTATAAACTGGACATTGGGAAGGTATACTGGGCCATTTAACTCTCATAAATGTGGCATATTTATATCTGTTGTTTTGTATAGTATTTACTGTTATAAGAGAAGGAACCATCTGTTGGACTGAAAGGGGAAAATTCTGGGGGGAAGAGGGTGGAAGGGCAGGATAGGAAGGGGGAATAGGGAGGGGTTTGTGACTGAGATGTAACTTGAAGAAAAAAAAATAAAGTATTAAAAAAATAAAAAAAAAGAAAACATCTTTGAATGCCATATTCTACAGATCTCTTGAGGTTTTTGAAGACTACCTATGAAGATAGTCCTCTTACATAAGCAGATTAGGAAGAGAAAACAGATTTTGGTATACTTTGGTTGCCTAAAGAAGCATGGCTATGAGCTGTAGAGAAAACACTAGAAGTTATACTGAGCTTTTTCATACTCCCTTTAGTTCACTGTAGTGCTTGTCTGATTCTAGGAACTTGTGGTCGATTAATGGTAATTTTCATTTAAAAAAAAATACTTTTCTTTTTTAATGACTGTTTCAATTTCCTTAGGGGTTATAGGGCTGTTTAATCTGTTAACCTGATCTTGATTTAGCTTTGGTAGGTGGAATCTATCAAGAAAATTGTCCATTTCACTCAAGTTTTCAATTTTGGTGGAGTATAGATTTTAAAAGTAGGACCCAAATATTCTCTGGATTTCCTCAATGTCTGTTGTTGTTTCTCCCTTTTCATTTCTGATTCTGTTGACTTGGGTTTTTTCTCTCTGCCTTTTAGTTAATTTGGCTAAGGGTCTGTCTATTTTGTTGATTTTCTCGAAGAACCAACTCTTGGTTTCATTGATTCTTTGTATCATTCTTGTTGTTTCTAAGTTGTTGATTTCAGCCCTAAGTTTGATGATTTCCTGCCTTCTGCTCCTCTTGGGAGTGTTTGCTTCTTTTTATTCCAATTCACCCAGTTTAGCTGTTAATTCACTAATATGAGCTGTTCAAGCTGTACTACAGAGCAATAGTAGTAAAAACAGCATGGTACTGGTATAGAAACAGACCAGTAGATCAATGGATCAAACTGAAGACCCAGAAATGGACCCACACACCTACGGCCACCTAATTTTTGACAAAGAAGCCAAAACCACACAATAGAAAAAGGACAGCATCTTCAACAAATGGTGCTGGTCCAACTGGATGTCCATTTGTAAAAGAATGAAATTAGACCTATACTTATCACCTTGTACAAAACTTAAGTCCAAGTGGATCAAAGACCTTAACATAAGGCTGGCCACACTAAATCTACTAGAAGAAAAAGTGGGAAAAACCCTCAAACTCATTGGCACAAGTGACAACTTCCTGAACAGAACACCAACAGGTCAGGACTTGAGATCAACAATCAATAAATGGGACCTCATGAAACTGACAAGCTTCTGTAAGGCAAACGACACTGTCATTTGAACAAAACAGAAGCCTACAGATTGGGAAAAAAATCTTCACCAACCCCACTTCTGACAGAGGGCTAATATCCAAAATCTACAAAGAACTCAAGAAATTAAATGCCAAGAAACCAAATAACCCAATGAAAAAATGGGGAACAGAGCTAAATAGAGAATTCACAAAGGAGGAATCCCTAATAGCTGAAAAACACTTGAAGAAATGCTCAATATCCTTAATCACCAGAGAAATGCAACTCAAGATGACTCTGAGATTCCATCTCACACCTGTCAGAATGGCTAAGATCAAAAGCTCAAATGACAGCACATGCTGGCTAGGGTGTGGAGAAAGAGGAACCCTCCTCCACTGCTGGTGGGAGTGCAGGCTTGTGCAACAAATATGGAGGTCAATCTGGTGATATCTTAGAAAACTTGGAATAGCTTTGCCCTAGGACCCAGCCATACCACTTCTGGGTATACACCCACATGACTCCTCACCGAATCATAAGGAAGTTTCCTCATCTATGTTCATAGCAGCATTATTTGTAATAGCTAGAAACTGGAAACAACCCAGATATCCCTCAACTGAAAATGATGAAAAAACTGTGGTACATCTACACAATGGAATATTGTTCAGCTATCAAAAACAATGAAATTATGTAATTTGCAGCCAAATGGATCGAACTAGAGGAGCTCATCCTGAGTGAGCTAACCCAGACTCAGAAGGATGCACATGCGGTCTGTTCACTTATAGTCGGATTTTAGCTATATAGTACAGGATATCTATACTACAACCAACACACCAAAGGGAATATGGACATAGACTTTTTTGTTTGGTTGGTTGGTTTTTTTATTTTTCTCTCCCTGGCAATGAGATACTTTTCACTGGTGGTACTGCCTTGTAGGCCCCCAGTGTATAAGGAGGCTCTTGGCCCTCATATGACTTCTGAACTGGGGCTGGAGACTGTTATGTAGGGACACTCCACTCCAGAGGAGTGGGATGGAAGGATTAGGGGGTAGAGGGTGGGAGGGCAGGGCTGGGAAGGGGGGAAAGAGGACAATATGATGGAGATGTGACCTGAAGCAACAAATAAATTAATTAATTTTTGTTAAAAAAAGACTTTTCCTGGCCTATGTGCAGTACTGCAGTGGCTCTACCTTAATACTAGCACTCAAGAGGCAGAGTCAGGCAGATATCTGAGTTCTAGGACAGCATGGTCTACAAGTTCCAGGCCAGCCATGATGACACACTAAGACCCTGTCTTTAAAAAGAAATTTCTCTTTTTCTGTACCAAAATTGCTTCCAGGTACACAGCCCTCTACAATTGAGACTAAGTCAATTTTGTATTCTACTTGGGAGCTCTACAAATGTTAGACTCCATTGTTGTTCAAGATTTGACAATTTTCAAGTTCTTAGTTATTCTTAGTTACTCTCATTTATCCATGTGGGTTATTTTTTCCTCCTTCTCTGGTCCGTAAATTCTGATCAGCCTGTGTTAATATTTATACGTATATCTATTGAAGCAAAGACATGGATTTCTTATTTATAGAAGCAACCATTTTGCTTGCCTATATCTCACACTTTGCCTTCAAGATAATACAGTAGAAGCCAGATATCACTCTGAGTGTAAACATTCTCCTTCCCTTACCTATTCTGGCGTTATGAATATGGGGCTTATATAAGAGCTATTACACAACTGCTGCTCTGCTTTCCAAATAGATGGATGGATCTTTGTCCCCTGCTGTCTTATAATATTTTGCATCATAAACAGTTGGCACCAGGGATTTTTCCCACTTTGAAATGAAAAAAAAAATATCTAGTCATAGGAGATAAACATCTTATTATCTCTAGAGGTCTTAATATACTCCATCATTCTAAAACATTAACTACTTGTTCTTTGACCCAACTTTTTTCCTCAGGCCATAATTATGTAAAGACAACAATATTCCTTTTCTGGTACCCACATTAGTGGGTCAAATCTCCAACCGACACGTCATCTCATGCTAAAAAATCTGCTACAAAAATTTTAATGCAGTAAAAAGTACACAAATTCTTCTTCCTGCTCAAATTCTCCCTTTAGCTTCAAATTTACAATCTAACTTTTTAGTTGAACTCTCCATAGACATTCTTTGAGGGGGGCACCTGAAATGCAACATAAAACATTTATCTTCCTTTTCTAACCTATTCATTTCCAATATTAGATATTTACTTTTGTTTTACAATGATATAGTTAAGGAAATAGAGTCTGGAAATCCCTCTCACCTTCTCTATCTTCTCTCCACCTCATAAATATCTGGATAATTTTTAGTATGAAACAGGCACTAAGAATCCAATAGTGACTAAAGGAATAAACTTATCTTCTCACAGAGTTTTTATTGCTGTAGAAAGAAGCATATAAGCAAATAATTGCAGAATATAATTGGTGGATATAAATAAAAAGAATAGTAAGAAGAAAAATGAAGACAACATTTTTAACTATATTACCAGACAGGGTCAAACTGAAAAATGCCATCTTTGATCTCTGGCATAAGCCTGGAATTCTGAAGAGCTATGATGTAGCTCAATGGTGGAATACTTGTCTCATTTTCATAAGGCCCTGCACTTAATTCTCTGCACAGGAGGAAGAAGGAAACAGCTTTGACCTCTGAAGCAGGACAATTGAGTCACACAAGTAACAGGTAACATTATTTTGATGTAGCAACACTGAGAAAACATCTCTCAGAAACACAACTCTCCCTAAAATCTAAATCATAACCAAGATTCTTATGCTTTGAGGGAACAGGACCTGATTCCCAACAACTACACTCAGTCGTCTGTCTATTCTAACAGTAGTAGTCCCATGCATCCTGGAGTATCAACGCTGAAGACAGGAAAGGAAGGTGAATGTGTATATTGGAACATACTGAATATTCTGTGCCCCCACAAAAACACACCCATAGAGATCACTAAGAAATTTAGATTGCATATTTAAAATTAAAGAGATGATCTGCACAAAAAGAGAGACTAAAGATTCCATTCTATCTCTTAGTACTTATGTATGAAAAGCATATAGCGGGTTTTGTAGCATCAGCTCACAAGGAAGATAAAGGCTGAGAGCAAAGCACTTTAGGGCTTACAGATTTTCATATGATGCCCCTGGGGGAAAATCACTGCTTTGTTCATATTGTACATAAAATAATTATACATGCATATTCAATGGTGATGCTCTTGCCTCATTTTAACCAGATTTTATTACATAGTTCCACTACACAAGGAGTGTGAAGGAAGGTGTGCACGACAGCATAAGCTGTAACTCCCATGCTACTCATCTTAAAATGTGAGTGATGAATCTATGGCCTTGACCAAAAATAAAGGGAAGGCAGCAAGATACAATAAATTTATAACCGTGAAATAGATGCTTATTGTGGATAAGTGATGGCACTGTAAGAAAACCTAGGCAAATGAGACAAGAGCAATAATCAAAAGTGAAATCAAGGAGTTGAAGAGTGAGCTGAGCCCAACATTGAGAAGCTCTCTTGTCACATGTAAAATGCATAGAAGGACACCAATATCCTAGGTCTACTCTAAAAACATAGTTCAGTTTCAAGTTTAAAGAAAAGCCAAATATCCCTCTTGAACAAAACCCCTAAATATTAATCTATAGTCTAGCATTAAATATGTGCTGCTTGCATACAAACATAGGAAGTGACAGTTTATCTTGCAATGACACAGGCCAGACTACATATGTGCTGTTCTTTGGTAGCATGAGACCAGCACTAATAAGATCACCAATAAAATATGTTAATGTGGAAGGATAAATGGGTTCACAAGGCAGACAGAAAAAACACAGCATGAACTAAAAGGCTGAAAGTCTCAGAAATTTATCTTTTATCCTTTCTCCATATATAATTTTTGTAATGAAATAAAATTGTAAAAGATAGAGTGCTAATTGATAGATAAATAAATTGATTGATATTAGCAAATGATACATATTAATATGTATTGGTAGAAAGATATATAAATAATAGAAGATAGATGGATATACAAATAGATGGAGCTAGAGAGTAAAGAAAAATGGGTAGAAAACAGAGTAGTGTAACAAGGAAGGCCCTTAGAGGTTTTTATATAAACTGCTGCTCTCTGGCCATCTTCTGATTCTCTACCATTGCTTTTTACAATTAGATCTTAAATAAATCCTTTTAGACAGGAAGGTAGAAATGGATATCATCATTAGAATTAATAACACATAATGCAATAATGACCACAATTAAGTCTCATCAAGATTATGACAGAATAATTAGTGTCTCAAGCAGAGAGTACCGTACATTGCTATGCATCTTCATCAAAACGGACTTTTTAAAAATGTAATTGCTTTGTAGTCTTGTAAAATATTTCCTGTTGGAATATGTTTTTCTCAGTTGAGATTTTTTTTGTCCTCAAATCTGAACATCAGTAGTCTCTGACAGTCAGGTTCAAATGCTGATGCATCTTAAAATCTAATCTCCTCTCCTGCTTCCTGAATTTGATTCTGAACACTGTGTGATCTGCACAAGAAAAAGAAAAGTTCTCCTCAGAAACTCTCTTCATTTGTGGACCAAAATAAGTAATCTCCATATAGAGTATCAATCCATCTTCCTAATTGACACTATGCAGAAGAAAAATAAAGCAAGTTGATAATTTGAAAGGAAAATTGACCTCATTGGCATCATCTGGGCATGACCTGAACGTCCTTATAAAAATAGCTCCTTTCTTCAAGAACCATTATATTCCAGCAACGTGTTTTTTTCTTTTTCTCCTGGGGGATTGGTACAAGAGAACTTTCACAGAGATATACTAGCCCGTATTAAATCATCTCTTCAGTAAAAGGAATGCAGGGAGAGAACAACATGCAGCCATCACTGCACAAGAATTGCATTTCTCACGGATGAAAATGTTTCTATGGGGTTGCTATAGCTTCCCTACTAGGAATATAATCACTACATCTTAAATTCAGATCTTCCATAGACCAGAAAAAAAATGTGCTAGAAGAAAGAAGTAAAAACAAAAGGATAAGGCACAGTAAATAAGTAACAATAACAAAAGCATGCCAATATGCTTGCCAGAGCAAAATTGTTAATGACATTTTTCTTTTCTCCTCCACTAGATTTGATGTCTTAAGCCGGGCAGTGGTGGCGCACGCCTTTAATCCCAGCACTTGGGAGACAGAGGCAGGTGGATCTCTGTGAGTTCAAGGCCAGCCTGGTCTACAGAGTGAGTTCCAGGATAGCCAGGGCAACACAGAAAAACCTGTCTCAAAAAAACAGAAAAAAAGAGCTCAGAGTGTTAGCTCCTGAATCCAGCTCAGCCACACTTCATTGCAATTTCTCTCTCCTTTATAAACCAAGAATAGATGACAGGGTCACCTGACAGCAGGCACATAGCACAGATCACACATGAACCAAACCTGTTGCCTTGTGGTATAACCCAAACCCTCCCCATCAGAACTTTTAAGAGAAGAAGATACCCAGCTTGTCAGTGGAGACTGTTCTGTGTGTGGCATTAATAAATCTCTTTCCCTGAACAGTAAATTGTTCTTGGCACTTTCCACCAAACTGTGCCCTTCAGCACTCTCTCTAACACAAAGCTTTCTTTTCCTATAGAAAACTCAACTTGTACATTTAATAGGGAGTTTTTCTGTGGTGAATTTTCTAGGAATCTAGTCTAATGTCTATCCACAGTCAAGATCAGTTGGAGACATATTCTTCCACACCTACCAAGAAATAAAAAAGAAGTGTGTTTCACTCTGCTGACATGGAGTCACAAGATGGTCAATTTAGAAAGAAGACCGTATAACCACCTAGTGGTGATGAGTCACATTTGCTGCATTATCTATAAAGGTAATATGTTAGAAAGTTTCCCTATACTCAGCAGTCACAAGAGGACTAGTTTGCAGATAGCAAATCGATTAAAAATAAAAAACAAAAACTAGAATTTCTACAGCCACTTAACACAAATGACATTAGATCCATTTGTCTGTTGCTGAAGTGGGATCAGACAAGATCCAGCTAAAAGAGTAGCATTAAAAATGATCTGCACTCATAACATAAAAGATCCAGTATTCCATAAAAAATGGTTTTTAACGAAAATATTTAAGGTGGATTTCAAACATAATGAAAAGAGAAGATAGATTACAATACTAAAGTGATGTAAACTTGGAACGATGATGCATTGTTGAAGAAGTCATTGCTGAATACTTGCAAGCATTTAAATCAAGTGGGGAAGTTGTGAACTTAAGCAGGGAAATAGAAGTGGCACCAAAGAATTGAATGGTAGAAGGAACAGTGGAATTAAAAAACCTTAGAGCATACAATTTTTTTGTTTTTTTTTTTAAGAATGTTTTTGTTTATTTCACATTCCAATCCCATCCCCCTCCCTCCCCTCCTCCCAGTCCTACCCTCCTACCCACTTCCCCCATTCCCTGCCCCCCAATCCAGTACCAACCCACTCTGCCACATCAAACTGCATCAGGACTAAGTGCCTCCCCTTCCATTGAGGCAAGACAAGGCAGCCCTGCTACGAAAATGAGCTCCAGAATGGGGCAACATCATCTAAGTCAGGGATAGATCCTGTTCCAATTGTTAGGGGATCCACTTGAGGACTAAGCAGTCTGTCAGCTTCATATATGCAGGGGGCCTAGGACCAGTCCTTGCAAGCTCTTTGCTTGGTGGTTTAGTCTCTTTGAAAATAACACATTCTCAGTAGAGGGGGGGGGGAAAAACAGGTAATTTTCTACTCCTACATCTTTTGAGTGTCTATAGGAAGTCCCCTAAACAGAAAATGCTAAAAAGACCTTTGTATCACCTGAGAAGAGGGTACTAATTGAGGAATTATGCAAATAAGACTGGCATGTACTCATATCTGTGGGAACTGTCTTGATTGTTAATTATGTACCAATTAACAAAGCCCACTGTGAGCAGTACCATCCCTAGGCAATGTGGTCTTGAGCTATATTATAAGAGAGAAAGCTGAGTTTCAGCCAGCCTGAGAAACAGTAAACAGTGCTCTCCGTGCTTCCTGATAGACTTCTTGGCTGGGAAGTAAGTTCTTCTTTGGCTTGCCTTTAAGTTCCTGACTTGACTTCTGTCAGTGATAGACTGTGCCCTGGAATTGTATGTCAAATCATGTATGGCTCAAAGAATACATCATTAATAAATTTTAAAATATTTCAAATAAAAATAAAGCAATACAGTGTCTTAAAACACATAGATTCAGCAAAAGCTGTGTTTAGAGGGAACTTTGTAGCATTCAATGTATACATTAGAATATAATTTCATAAAGTAACCTTGTAAGAAAAAAAGGAGCAAAAGTTAATGAAGTTGAAAATATTAGTACAGAAATTAAATGAGCAGGGTGGTCACGGCACGCCTTTAATCCCAGGACTCAGATGGCGTAAGCAGGCAGATTTCTGTGAGTTTGAAGCCATCTTGTATACAGAGCAAGTTCCAGGGCTACACAGAGAAATCTTGTCTTGGGGGAAAAAAAAGAAAGAAAGAAAAGAAAGAAGGAAAGAAAGAAAGAAAGAAAAGAAAAGAAAAATGAAACCAAACCAAAAAATGATCTTTTGACAAGAATAAATTAAATTGCTGAGCCTTTCACTAGGCTATGACAATATAGAACTTTAATAGACTTACCTGTTGGAGTTTCCAATCAAAGCCAGGTTAGGGTGTCAAGAGAGCTGTGATTTTGGTATGCACTCAGTTGAATTTTATGCAAGAACAGCTTGAACTAGACTAGAAAAGGGCCAGGCAAGAGGAAAAGAAACTATTTCATCTCATTTTAATCACAGATATAAAAGAGACTGGAGGCCTGAAATAAGCCTGGCAAGCAGAGAAAAGAGTATAATTTGAGAGAATGTTGAAGACAGGATTTGAAGGAAACGGTGCCATAATTAACTCTGAGAAAAATATGTCAAAGATGGCTTGTGTTCTATGTATGTGGGGTGGCTGTTAGTGCTGTTTGTTTTTCTCCAAGATGACCCAGGTTGGGGGCTGAAAGTGGAGACAATACAGTAGAATTAATCCATATATTTAGTACAATATTTAATATATGACAGAATTATAATAAGTATGTATTAAATGAATATTTTTTGGCTTTCAAGATGTTGAATTTAAATCACCATGGTGATATCCAGATGTAATAAATTTGTCAGTTAAAGTAAAATAAAAAAAAAATATAGACCAGAGCTCTGATGGCCATTATTAATTAGTAGTGAAAATAAAAAAATCGTATCCTTCAAATCTTGATCCATGATGACACATGAATGCTCCCTGTGAAGGACACAAATATGCTTGAAATATAAAGCATGAAGCAAGCAATGAGTTGCACTCTGTTCTCCTATGAAGTACCGGGTGAGCTGTGTATACGCTAACCAGTTTGCAGTGAGGCTACACAACAGCAGTGAGTACTTCATTTTCATGCCCAACTGAAGCACACTGACATCCCTGCTCCAGCTCTTCATTCTTTGGAGCCTCTTGAACACTCAGTTAATGGATCATCTCTCGCTTGAATCTTGATAGTGCGTAGGGTAACCCTAACGTAGACATAAATTCCCCAAGAAGGAAAATAGCCTACCAACTGAGAGAAACAATACTGAGTTATCTGCCCACTTTCTGAAGAGCTATTCTTATCTTATTTGTCTTCAGACACCGTTTCTACTTCCTATGATGATCGGAGAAAGGGAAATATTTATAACACCTGTAAGGTATAATGCCTTCCCAACAGTGACCAAGGCAACAATATTTCTATCACCTTTCTCAGTGGACAGAAATACAGAAAATAATGTGTGTTCAATTACTGGTGCAGCCTGCAACTCTGCATGTATGAACCAAGACACTTAATACATCTCACTGTCAGATCTTTTGTCATTAAAGTAATAATAATTTCCTTTCCTAGGTCCTACTACATATGACCATAAAATTATAAATAGACTTTTATGCTGGGATCCAATAAGCCATTCACCAAAACAAAACCCTGTGGAGTTAAAATAAAACAGAGTCTAAGGCTGAGGAAAGAGTATAAGTTAGATTTATTACTGTAATAAAAAAATAAAATTAAAGAAGCAGAGTATACCCTTCACCTGAAAAAGACAATGTGAGAGAATGCACTAGAAATATCTGGAGACTGACAAGGTTATATGTGTCATCTGTTGAAAGTTAACATTTCTTGACAATATACAGCCATCTAAGGCCAAGTTATATTTGGGCAAGACACTGGTTTTGGTAGCCTAATCTCACCTAGCATAGAGATTTGCTTCAGATACAAAGTAATCTCAACCATAGAGATTTCCTTCAGATATAAAATAATATCAGCCAAACAACCATGTAAAGTTATTTTTCCATGCATGTGTTACACATATTTTAATATTCTTTCTTAAAGTACTGATTAAATGAAGGTCTGAACAAATGGCATCTACAGAAACAAAAATATTCATTTGGGAAAATAAAAGATAATAAGGAAATGACATGGAGAGTAATATTTTGAGCAGGTGCTGGCTCTTCAACTCATAAAGTCCTGATACTTTCCAAAAAGGGAGTGGAAATTAATGATGTGTCTCCTGGCTCTGCAAAACATGTCACATATAAACACTATATAGTTTGCTACAGATTGCTACACATTTTGTTTCCCAGTAAAGAATGACAAGACCACTGTGAGAAACTGTGTAATGACCTATACTTAACAAACTTCCAATTGAAAGCAATGCTATTACTCACTGCTATTGGAACCAAATAATAATTAATAATATTAATCATCAATCAGCATTAAATACAACAAGCTCCTTTGATATAAATGTCCATGTTACACAAGTCTAATCAAATTGTATGAAGTTTTATTCTGGTTAACTGAAGGAGAACATACATACACATCTGGTGAATATAACCTCTTAAAATATTGTTACTACAGTTTGTTAGACATATATATATATATACATGTATATATATGTATATGTATATATATTTAGAACTAATCTACCGTTGGGAAATATCAATATATTCAGCTCCAATGGACACAATTTTGGAGATTGGCTTGACGAATATTCACATGCTTAGGCTTATATATGGGGTTAAATAACACCCACCCCTGACAATGCTGCTGCAGCCTAGTTTCATATCTATCACATAGTACATTATCACCCTAGGACTCCACTCCTCTCATTGATTTTTTTAAACTTTTCTCTTCCTCTTTTTCGCACTTGACCTGAGTTCTTCCTTTATTCCATATACCTACTATTCCACATCCTCTAAGTGATTTTTAAACTGTCTAGTATACAGTATATAAGTTTTCCATTTTCTGTTTTATGGTCACTGTTGGTGGGTTCGTTGGAGTTAATGAATTTTGAGGGCATTTCTGCTTCTATTTTGTACTTATTTTACTTATTTATTTCAATTTTACAACATGACTCCTTTCAAGATGGCAGTTCAATGTTCAGGAATAATGAAACATGTACCATGCTATGAAATTTTACTATTAAAAATTATCAGTGGTCTCAAATGGTACAAATGAGCAGTTGAATTCAATCCAAGACCTGGAAAAAGTCAGGAACATAAGAAAATTAGAGGGTCAATAGTGTGGATTAAAAGAAAGCTAATGCTAAAACATTCAGCAAATAAATTGAGATTTAAAAAATAGAAATATTAGAAATGAAAAACTAGATGAATAATAAAGAATATCCGAGATGAAGGACAAGGTTGAGAAAAATACATTAAAATACATATAAAAAATTTTCAGGAATACAACCAAGCAACCAAACCTAGGAAATCACAGGATAGAAGTACCTGAGTAAAAAGTTATGCCACAAGTAACTTTTTCATTGAAATTATAGAAGAAATTTTCCCAAATAGGAAAAGAAATGGACACCAATATTCAGAGGAATTTAGAACTCCCAAAAGACATGAAATATTAAAGTGCCAAATATATGACATATTAAGCTGTCAAAAATACAGAGGAAAGAAATAGTATTAAAACTTGAATTGGAAAACATGGATCTATGAAGGCAATCAGACCAGAATATTTTCAAATCTCACATCAATAACCCAGAAAACAAGGGAAACCTCAAAGGATTTTTAAGCCCTAAAATAAATAAATGAAAAATTATTCCAGTGCCCATAAAAGTTATATTTTTAAATTTATAGATACATAAGGATATTTTGATATAAGCATAAAATAATTAGTAATTTTTAATTAGTAATTTCAAATCATGTGTATGCACATTTGTAAACAGGTACACATGGAGTCCAGAAGAGAGCTTCAGATACCCTGAAACTGGAATTACAGGTGGTTACAGACCACCTTAACAAGGGCATTTGGAACCAAATTCTGATCCTCTACAAAACCATCAAGTGCTCCTAAAACTGCTCAGCCATCTTTCCAGCCCCTGATTTCTTCTTTCTAATCTGCATTAATGATAGTACATGTAAAACCATAGGTCAAAATATGATTGCTAAAACATTAAAGAATAAACAACCCTTTCTACTTCTAGTGGTAGAAACATGTATCAAGAATGTAGCTTTAAATGGTTCTAAGTATTTACTACTTATAGTTTCTTAAAACATCAATTTAAAAAAGTGAGTTTCCAGTAGATAAATCGACACCCCAGCTCTGCCAAGACAGGGTAGGCACGTCCTTCATAATTCCTGCTTTACAATTAATGTCTGTCAGAGATACTGGGCCAAAAGACTGAAGATAGATGCTCTAATGTATAGAGATAAGTTGGGGAGACTGTCCAGGCAGCCAGTTGTCTGTCATTTCTTAGTTTTGGAAGTTTCTGGCTCTGGGCTTCCTGTTTATTCAGATATATTTATCTTTCTCAGGTCTCTGATGTGGCTGAAGACTAGATAGTTATAGTCTCATGGTTAAATTTTAAGTCAGTTAGGAATTAAAAGGATGTTCTAGGTCTAAGAAGATGTTTTCAATTTGGTAATGCAAGTTAGGATGAAAGTGAGTTAGGTATAGAACTTTAAACTCATGGAGATAGATAAATAATAGAATGTTAATATCAGTTGCCAAATATGTCTGGACTGGACATTGGGAATGCATGTTACATCATAATTTTCATAATTGTGGCCTAATTGTTCTTATTGTTTCATGTTGTACTTATTGTTATAAGTAAAAAAAGAGCTTTCATTGGACTAAAAGGGGGAGCTGGTGGGGGGGAAAGATACACCTTAAATTTTTTTTTTTAAAAAAGCAGATTAGGAGGGTGAGGGGCAAGAAGGTAGGAGGGTAGGACTGGGAGGAGGAGAAGAGTGGGGAATATGACTGTTATGTAACTTGAAGAAATAAATAAATGTTAAAATAAATAAATAGATAAAATAAAAAAGTAAGTTTCAATTGTGGAGTCATATTATATGCTTTCTTGTCTTGGTTAAGATTTCTATTGTTATGACAAAACACCATGACCAAAATATACTAGATTAATAAACTATTTCAGCTTAGTGTTACAGTCCATCTGAAGAGAAGTGCGGGCAGGAACTGAAGAAAGGAATCTGGAGGCAGGAGTTGATGTAGGGGCCATGGAGAGATGCCGCTTACTGGTTTGCTCCTTATGGCTTGCTCGGTCTGCTTTCCTATCTGACCCAGGACCACCCTCTGCTTGGACCGCCCACATCAATCTTTAACCAATAAAATTTCCCCATAGACTTACCTACAGGCCAATCTTATAGAAGCATTTTCTCAGTTGAGGTTCATTCTTCCCACCAGTTTGTGTCAAGATGACAAAAAACAAAGTAACAAATGAAAACCTAACCAACACAATAGCCCTAAAGTCTCATAGTCAAAACTCCAATCCAGAAATCCACATCCTTGGCTTCATGAGTTAATGAAATGTTTAATGCAATCATATTTTCCTCCATATATCAAAGCATTTTATTTTGATCAATCTATTCCTCATTCTTCCCTCCAATTTCTACAAGATCTCTCCCTCTCACATCTCTCTCCCAGTTTCATTTCCAGTTAGTCTTGTCTGAATATAGGAATGTTTACTATAGCATAGGCAACCTACCACGGGTCCCAGGCCTAAAGAAAACTGATTTTCTCTCCCGCTGTCAATTTCCTATAGTGGAGCCTTACGAGTACACCCCACCCCCAGGCAAGCTAGAATATTAACAAACTGATTTTGTGTCAGTCTTGGGTAGCAAGCAGAGCTGTTGGAAGTGCATGAATGTAATTGCTGTTATGTCCTGAAGAAATTCCTAGATGTCTTCCTTAACTGCTGGATCTTACAATCTTTCTGTCCTCTCTTTGTTTATGTTTTCCTGAGTCTTGGATGTAAGGTTGGTGCTAAAAATCTCTCATATGGGGATAAGCACTCCTTCAGTCATTTTGAGCACTGTATTTCTCTATTTTAATCTCCATCCACTGCAAAAGGAGTTAGCTTCTCTGATAAGGAATGAGAGCTGCCCTACTCTATAGGTATGAGGTCTATCAGTTTAGCAAAATAGTAGCTGTCTCCCCTGGAGTCTATGACCTCTCTAGCCATAGATTATTGTCCAAGTTTACAGTACTAGGCATAAGATCCCTACAGTTGAGTGGCCCTTAGCAATCAAAATCCTGCTCAATATCTAGAACTAAAAAAAAAAAAAAAAAAAAAAAATTCCACAACTTGAGCATCAAGTCAAAGCAACCAACCAATAAATTGGCTAATTAACTGAATAAATATTCTCAAATGAAATACAAATGACCACTAAATATTTGAATTAGGCTTCAATCTCCTTAGCCCTTAAGGGAAATACAAATTAAAACTAATCTGAAATTCTATCTCATCCAAGTCACAATAGTTATCATCAAAGCAACAAATGACAGTCTTGGAGGATGACTCAATTAGTAAAGTGTTTGCCTTTAAGCATGAGAACCTGAACCAATATTTAAGAAAAGAAAGGAAGGAAGGAAGGAAGAAAAGGCAAGGAAAAAAAAACAAAAAAAAAGAGAAAAGAAAGGAAAAGTTAGCCATAGTGTTGTAATCACAGCATGGGGAACTGTCAAGCTACCCTAGTTTGCTTGTGATTTTCAGACTAGAGATGGAAACAGATAGGGAGGAAGGGAGAGAGATAGAGATAGATAGATAGATAGATAGATAGATAGATAGATAGATAGATAGAGAAACAGCTTAAAAACTAGTGGATGGCATTTGAGGAATGCCATTCGAAGTTGCCCTCTGGTTTCCACATACGCATATACACAAGAAATCCTATGTTGTACAACTATGAACACATGTGTACCTGTATATGCAAGAGCACACACAAATAGAGAGGAGGAAACAAATGAGAATGTATCAGGACGCAGAAAAAGTGGAATTATGCTTGTTGTAATGTAAACTGGTGTAGTCATCATGGAAATCACTGTGGATACTTGGTGTTTATTTAATAATAATTTAAAATCCTAAACTGAAAATAGACCTACTATATGACCTTGCTATATTATTTTGGGTATTACCTTTGATGATTTGAGGCTAGAGCCATGGTTAAGCATACTTGCTGCTCTTGTAGAGGATCTAAATTCATTTCCCAGCACCCATATCTATGACATGTCCAGGGGATCCCACACCCTCTTCCAGATTCTTCAGGCACCCTTGCTTACACACACACACACACACACACACACACACACACACACACACACACA
>CAJQZJ010012579.1:3815514-3844650 GCA_907164525.1 Lophiomys imhausi
TGTGTGTGTGTGTGTGTGTGTGTGTGTGTGTGTGTGTGTGTGTGTGTTTCAGCTTGTTTGTATGGTGAATTGCGTTGATGGATTTTTGTATGTTGAACCACCCCTGCATTGCTGGGATGAAGCCTACTTGATCATGGTGTATGATATTTTTCATGTGTTCTTGGATTCAGTTTGCCAGTATTTTATTAAGTATTTTTGCATCTATGTTCATGAGAGAAATTGGTCTGAAGTTCTTTCTTTGGTGGGTTTTTGTGTGGTTTAGGAATCAGGGTGACTATGGCCTCCTGGAATAAGTTTGGCAATGTTCCTTCTGTTTCTATTTTGTGGAAGAGTTTGAAAAGTATTGGTATTAGCTCTTCTTTGAAGGTCTGGTAGAATTCTGTGCTGACGCTATCTGGGCCTGGGCCTGGGCTTTTTTTTTTTTTTTTTCTTTTGGTTGGGAGAATTTTAATGACTGTTTCTATTTCCTTGGGGGTTATAGGACTGTTTAATCTGTTAACCTGATCTTGATTTAACTTTGGTAGGTGGAATCTATCAAGAAAATTGTCCATTTCACTTAGGTTTTCAAATTTTGTAGAGTACAGATTTTTAAAATAAGACCTAAGGATTCTCTGGATTTCCTCAATGTCTGTTGTTATTTTTCCCTTTTTGTTTCTAATTTTGTTGATTTTGGTATTTTCCCTCTGACTTTTAGTTAATTTGGCTAAGGGTTTGTCTCTTTTGTTGATTTTCTCAAAGAACCAACTCTCTGTTTTGTTGATTCTTTGTATTGTTCTTTTTGTTTCTAAGTTGTTAATTTCAGCCCTAAGTTTGGTGATTTCTTGCCTTCTGCTCCTCTTGGGAGTGTTTGCTTCTTTTTTTCCAGTTCTTCCAGTTCTGCTGTTAATTTGCTTATATGAGCTGTCACAATTTTCTTTTTGAAGACATTTAGTGTTATGAACTTTCCTTGTAGCACTACTTTTATTTTGTCCCATAGGTTTGGGTATGTTGTGCCTTCATTTTCATTGGATTTTACGAAGTCTTTGATTTCCTTCTTTATTCTTCCCTGATCCGGTAGTCATTGAGTAGAGAGTTGTTCAGTTTCCATGAATGTGTAGGCCTTCTGTTATTTCTGTTGTTGAAGTTCAGCTTTATTCCATGGTGGTCTGATAAGATACAAGGGATTATTTCAATTTTCTTTCATCTGTTGAGGTTTGCTTTGTGTCTGACTATATGTTTGATTTTGGAGAAGGTTCCGTGCAGTGCTGAGAAGAAGGTGTATCTTTTGTGCTTGGGTGAAACGTTCTGTAGATATCTGTTAGGTCCTTTGGGTTCATGACCTCTGTTAGACTCATTATTTCTCTGTTTGGTTTCTGTCTTGATTATCTGTCCATTATTGTGAGTGCGATGTTGAAGTCTCCCACTACTAATGTGTGGGAATCGGTGTGTTGTTTAAGCTTTAGAAGAGTTTCTTTTACAAATGTAGGTGCCCTTGTATTTGGGACATATATATTCAGTAAATGACAGCACATGCTGGCGTGGTTGTGGAGAAAGGTGAACACTCCTCCATTGCTGGTGGGGGTGCAAGCTTGTACAACCACTATGGAAGTCAGTGTGGCAATATCTTAGAAAACTTGGAATAGCCCTACCTCAAGACCTGCCATCTGCATTCATAGCAGCCTTATTTGTAATAGCTAGAAACTGGAAACAACCCAGATGTCCCTCAACAGACGAATGGATTTTAAAAAAAAAGTGGTACATTTACACAATGGAATACTACTCAACTGTCAGAAACAAGGAAATCATGCAACTTGCAGCCAAATGGATGGAACTAGAAAAGCTCATCCTGGGTGAGCTAACCCAGACTCAGAAAGATGTACATGGCATCTATACACTTATAATTGAATTTTAGCCATATAGTACAGGATAACTATCCTACAACCAACACACCAAAAAGATCAGGAACATAGATTTTGTTACCTGTTAGTGGGACAATTGCCCTAGGGGTGCTGTCATTTAGGCCCCCAGTGCAAGAGGAAGTTATTAGCCCACATATGAATGCTGAATGTAGGGACTGATATGTAGGGCCACCCCACTCTGGAGCAGTGGGATGGGTGGGAGAGGGAGGAGAAGGTGGGAGTGTAGAACCTGGAGGGGTGGAAAGAAGGCACTGTGATGGAGATGTAACTTGAAATAATAAATAAACATTAAAAATAAATATTCATTAAGGGTTAAAAAATTTCTAGTTATTTCTTATATCAGAAATAGAAAAGTATTAACAAAAAGAGAAAGAGCTTTCTGTTGCCACTTGAAAGTGAAACGCCCATAGACTCTTTTCATTGAATATTTGATCTCCACTTCATACTGCTGTTTAAGGAGATGGGATATTTAGACAGTAGAGTTTTGTTGGAGAATGTGGGTCACTAAGGGTGGGTATTGAGATTTTATAGCCCCACCCACTTTCTGTTCACTTCCAGCATCCTGATTGTGGATACAATTTGACCTGATGCATCACTCTCCTGCAACCATGTCTTAGTTATCAGGATGAACTGTATCATCTTGGACTGTGCACAAGAATAATCCCTCCCCTACTTAGGTTATTTCTTGTCAGGCATTCTGATCACAGCAACAAGAAAACTAGCTAAAGTATTCTAAGTATAAATAGTTTTCCAAGAGAAAACACTTTAAGAGGTGGGTAGTGGATGATAATTTTGATGGGAAATATGTCTGCAAAACAGGAAAGGGAAGTCAATGGTACAGTGAGCACCAGCCTGGGTAGCAATGAAGTTCACACTGGGGCAGGACCTGGTGCAGTTGGAATAACTATGCAGTCATGGAACAGAAAGTTTAACAGCACAAGGCCCCACAACATCAGCCACTTGCCAGTTAGGAGTTTCTAAGGCCAATAGTAGATTTCCTTCACAGACTCTGTGAGGGTAATAAGTCTTATTCTCAATACAATTACTATCCAATAAGCTTCAGACTCATGACAAAAGTTACTATACAGCATCCTTCTAGGAATTCACTGTTTTTATTTTATATGTGTGATGTCCTGTCTTCATAACTGCTTATGAATGGACACATGTTGACAGGTACCTTTGTGTATATACGTGTGTGTGTGTTTGTGTGTGAGGGCCAAAGGTCATTGGATATCTTTCCCTAAGCCTCTTCATATTGAGAGATTGACACATATTCTCTCACTTGAACACAAATATCAAATTTGGCTAGTCTACCTAGCCATCTTGTTTCAGAATGCTACCTGCCTTCATTCCAAGTGTTGGTATTATAGATGGGCCACTACATTTGTCTGATTTTTGCATGGGTAATGGGGATATGAACTCTCTCAAGAGTTTTATACATAATGATCTCCCTTGGAACTCATTTTTATCCCATTGGTTAACAGAATAGGAGGTTTCCTTTTTATGTGTCATCTCTCACTCACTCTCAGCTGAACTAATGATGTAGCCGTCATATAACCCCTGGATGCTGATCTGTGGACCCAATGCATGATCTGATAACTCTCAGTATAAATGGTACAAAATGGCTTCTCCAAATTGTCGATGATTTAGACATTCTAATAAGTACTGATTATTTTCCTTTTGAAAGAAGAATTTATTTTGTCTTTAATTATGTGAGTAGGTCTATATAGGGGCACATGCATATGATTGCAAATGCCTGCATAGTCCAAAAGAGGGTATCATAGCCCCAGAAATGAGGTTACAAATATCTGTGAGCCACCCAAGTAGGTACCGGGAAGCAAACTGTGGTCCTCTGATAGAGCAGTATGTAGTTTCAACTACTAAGCTGTCTCTCCAGCCTCAAGTCTTATTTTTGTTTCTGACTCATATTGTAAACAAACACATCTAAAACTATGCTTTGCAAGTTCTTCATTAGCTGAACTGAAAATTCATATTCTTTAAAAAGGAAAAAAACAAACTTCATAAATATTAGGAACACGTTGCTTTCCAGCAAACCCAGTTAAGAAGGAGAGTCCTAGTTTCACTGAGAAAAAGGCTCGGTGCTAACCACCTGCTTGCTATGCCAGCTTCTATGAGATTTGTCTCTTCTCTGCCACGTGTTTATGATTCCAAGCTCAGAGTCCTGATGCTGGTCTTGTGAAGGATCCTGTCCATCACACCTGAAGTTTAGTTAGGCCATGCACTTTCTTCTAAGAGTATGTTCATCTGTTCACAGATTGGGAATTGTTGTGAAAAAGCAGGATATGCCCAATGTTTGCATAGAAAGTAAATTTTTCTAGACAAGTTTAGAGAAAAAGGCTCCACCTATCCAACAACTGCTAAGGAAGGAAAAGGCATATTTTAGTGTTTGTGAGGGACACTCCAGCAATACACCTGTCCTCAGAGCCCACCTCCAACCACTGCTTTCACTTTTGTTCTGCCTCCTGCAGCCACAAGAAAGAAAATGAAAGGTCTGAGGGAAGAAGTTATCTCAACACGTCACTTTGGTTTGAGCAGTTCCGATTGAGCTGTGGCCGGCAGGCTACTCGGGAAATTATTCTGGTTTTTGAAAAGGTGCGGCTGTAAGAGCTAATATACTTTCCAAGTGGAACCTCATGCACTTTCCAGAAGTACCAAATCACATGTCACCATCAATCTGATGAGATGTCCTCAGAATCAGACACTACTAACCCCTCCTTCTACTGGGAATCACAGCAGCTGAGCCACAGAAAAAGAGAGCTTAATTTTGTATTTGTTGGGCTATACGAGGGTGGGGCAGACAGTGTGTATTAAAAAACCAAATGGAAGAAAGAACTTCTCACCCTTGGGTAAAGTCCTGAGCACTGTCTCTGCCTGTCATTAGAAAGTTTCTCTTCCTCAACAATCTGCATCTAGTAGCCATTCTTTCCTTGGTCACTGTGTAACAATCCTTAAAACTGAGAGACTATCAATCACCTATTTGGCCTCAAAATCATATCATAATCTGATGCCCTGTTAATCTTTCTGCAGCCCATTCAGTACCCAGGATATAAGTTACCTCTAGCTTGTGTCCAGACTTCAGAACCCAGCTTGAAGGTCTTATCATTTTGGCTTCATCCTTTCACCTATGTATCTATTCTTCTTCTAGGTCTTACATAAATTTATTTATAGCCCTTGGTTCTTTCCCAGTGTGACTCCCTTTCCATGGTACGGTGGAAGTCAGATGAAAACTTGTGGAAACCTGTTCTCTACTTCCAGCATGTGGACCTTGGGGATTAAACTCTAGTCTTCAGGCTTGGTGGCTGATGCCTTTCATTGGTTAACCACCTTGCTAGATAGACTCCCTTCCTTCTTTTCTCATATTTACTTTGCTTTAGACTCACATCATGCTGTAGCTCAATTATGGAGTATCCCTCAATCTCACCTAACAGATTGTCACTCTTTCCTTGTACCCTTAACAAAACAGACTGCAATTTTCATCTAGCACTGGTCACACTGTCATTTGTTCACTCAGGTATGCATCTAGAGAATGTAAAATTGCTTTTTGATATAACTTATGGTCTGTCATTGTGTGCTAAAAGCCTGGCATATAATACAAATACAGTGAAGACTGAACAATTCAATCCACTGCTTTGGGTTTAAATTTGGTCACCTGGTTATTTAGAGAGATCTTATAGTGTGCTGCTTGAGTCCATCATCTGGGATTCAAACTACCTGAAATACAATATCTCCTCTGCCACCTAGTATCTGTTTGATCTTGAGCAAGTTACCAAAAAATAATAGAAACCTTATGATAAGGGTCACCATAAAAGTTAAATGAGTTGGTAAGAGTGCAACATTTTAGGGCAGTGCACACTTGGTAAAGGTTAGCAAGTTCATTTGGGTAAACTTTCCACAAATGGTAATCACTGAAGAACAAAGATGTGGTGATGATTGGCAGAAAACTCATTGCTTAGAATGAGGCAGGGAATTGTTCTATCCTGTGGGACTGTAATGGCCCAAGGTTAACAGAGGTGATGGGGTTTTGTTATGCATTCTAAATGTTAATTAACCTGCTCCCAGAAGCCTGCTTGCTGTACATCAAGTAATGCTGTGCAACCTTGTCTCTGATTGGTTGAATAAATGCTGAGGCCTGAGATTGGGCAAAGACAAAGGTAGCAGAGACTCAGGTGCTCGGATTTCTGAAGCAGAGAGGTCGATGGGTAGAAGAAGCCTCCAGAGAGAAGAAGTAGAAGACCCTCCAGAAGAAGCCAAGGGAGGAAGGAGACACACAATAGAGTAGATGAAAGAAGATCATGCCACATGCCCAGAAACATCACCATAGCATGGAGAAAAACAGCCCAGGGGATGTATGTATATATGAAGCTTTATTCACGAATAAGATGAGCTAGCTTAGATGGCCCAAGATTGCTCAGCCCAAGGCTTGTTAAAATCCATAAGGTGTCTGTGTGTGCTCATTTACAATGGTGGTTAAGGATTAACACCACCAACCAATTAAATATAATATAAATACAAGTAAATAATTTAATTAGCCTTTTTCTACACAGAGGAAAAGTCAAGAAAGCTTCAATCTCAGATACTTCAAAACATGAGGATGGCAAGAGTTGGTTATCTCCCACCTCCCAACCTGGTACCACAAAGCCAGCTTCCCCTACCCCTTTCAATAAGAATTTAGTACCCTTATAGTTATAAAGTTTTTCTCCCTCTCCACTCTACAACCCCTGAGTATGCAGATGAAGCATCTTCCAACAGATGTTCTTCCCTGCCCTGGCCAGTAATAATACACAGCCACAAAAACCTTGCCCCAGAGAACTTGGCCACCTCCCCAGGGGGCATAAATTCCCTTTTCCCCAAAATAAACCAAACCAGTGCTCCGAAGCTGTTCCCAGGTGTGTTCTTTACCAGTGCACTCATCATTGACCCAGATCCTGCCCTGCACTCACCTGTTCCTGGCTAAGCCTCACTCCCTCCAGCCCAGCCCAGTGCCAAGGGGCCTGACTACCCTGACTGGGGTGGCACTATCATCTTAAATTGTTAGCAGCTGTGATTATCCAAAAGACACCTGGACAAGAATAGGGCCTCTAACATTCCACCATGGTGGTGGCAAGATAACAAGAGTTTCCGCCTCTCTTTCTAAATATTTATGTAGAAAATGGCTGTGGGACTCATTAGAACCCACTCTTGTCCTCCTATAGACAGTTAACAGTTACAGAGTTCTCCAGAGGCAAAGTCACCGATAAGTTGCCCATGCTATGGTGATTTGAATAAAAATGGCCCCCAAAAGGCTCATATATTTGAATGCTTAGACACCAAAGAGCAGCACTGTTTGAAAGGATTATAGAAGAATAAGAGATGTAGCATTGTTGGAAGAAGTATGTCACTGGAGAGTAGGCATTGAGGTTCCAAAAGCCCATGCCCAGCCCAGAGTGTCTCTCTGTCATCTATCTATCTATCTACCTATCTCTGTACTGGAGGATCAGGATGTAGTTCTAAGCTATTGTGCCATGTTCCCCATGGTGATAATAATAGGTTAACCCTCTGAAACTGTAACCAAGCTCCCAATTCAATGATTTCTTTTATAAAAGTTGCCTTGGTCATGGTGCCTTTTCACAGCAGTAGAACAATTACTAAGACACATATTTTTGTCAGTAACCCCTCACCTATGCTCCCTTAAATAGCTTTGTTGTTAAACTCATTGGTTCCTCTAGCTGTACTTGGGTAGAATCATTTCTGAAAATTGACTGGTACACTATCTGGGATAAAGAGATCTTTGTTCATAATCCTAGAAAAAGTTCCAAAAAACCCATGAAAGGAAGATTTGGAATATAAAATGACCTGGCAGATTCTACAGATGAGGAAAACAGCAAGCTGAGATGTGAGTTCATGAAGGTTTGAAGGAACACAAACATTCACATAGGAAAAGCACAGAGTTCACAGGGGACAGAGAGGCAAATAACTAGAAAATTCCCAATCCTGGAGTAGTTTTGGCTTATTGTGTACTCCAGCTTTGGGGAGAGATGTTTCATGAAACTTGGGTAATAACACAGCCAGAGAAAACCAAACCCTAGGCCCAGTCTTGTAGAATTAATGACATAAAATTGACTTACCTCACATTTCATGCACTGCCCACACCCCCAGGGCTAGCCCCACATGCCCTTGTCAGCACACATCTCAGATTTCTAAATTGTGGCTAGCTCTCTTTTTTCTTAACTTTGAAAGCTATGGGACACTCTTCTAGACAACGTACAAGCAGTGAGGAATGCAACACAGAATGGCAACTTCTGCCTTCTCCCTTCAGCACCTAACTCATTTTCTCCTCATAAACTATTCAGAACATTTAAAATTATTACCTTATGCCTGAGTCATAATGTTGTTAAGGCTTATAAAAATCATCTCGGTGTTAATTCCCCAGACTCAACTTTTAAAACATATTCCTCCTCAGAATCTGTCTGTAATATAACCAGCAAAAGTCCTTTTTCTTAAAGTTAAGAATAGTCAGAAAATAGATGAAGTAATGAAGATAAAACACTGGCTAAGTGGAGACAAAGTTTGGGTTTTTGAGCTGTGAGTATGGGTCAAAGACCACTTTGCTGTAAGAACACTTTTGTCCCTAGTCACTTCTACCATCCATTGTGACCTGAACAGAAAACTAAGCCATGAAGAACACTCATAATGGGGCTGGAGAAATGGCTCAGTTGTTAAGCGCATTTGCTACTCGTTCAGAGGATGTCAGTTGAGTTTCCAGTAACCACATCAAGTTGCCCACAACCACCTCTAACTCCAGTTCCCAGGGATCTGATCCTCAGTCTACCACTGTCACTGCTCATGTGTGGTGGATGTATAGAAAAGCAGGTACATATACACAAGCACCTAAGTAAAAAAAAAAATTAAGACTGTCATTGCTCATGTGTGGTGTATGTATAGAAAAGCAGGTACATATGCACAAGCACCTAAGTAAAAAAAAAAAAAATTAAGACTGTCATTTTTTCTTACCACTGTTGACCATACAGTCTAGAAAGATTGCCTGGCTTGTTTTATTCTTTCTTTCTTTCTTTTTTGGCCCCTTCTTTCTCCACTCCAAATCATCCAGTAGAGCCATTCTTTCTCTCTTTCAAATTCATGGTCTCTTTCATCACTAATTATTGTTACATACATATATGTATACACATATATATTCCTACAAAAATAATTACAACCTGCTCAGTCTGTATATGTTACTTGTATGTATGTTTTGAGGGACAACCATTTGGTGTTGAATAGTCATTTGGTGTGCTTTTCTGGTTAGAAGGCTATTTCTCCAATTCTAAGAATTCCTCTGCTGCCTGTAGTTCTTTACGTAGGGTTGAAGACTTCTGGTCTTCCCTCTGTCTACTTTGGCATGTCTATTGTTGTTTTCCTTATTCAGCTCAATTTTATGCAGTCATGTTGGTGAGACTTCATGGGCGTAGCTTCTGACATTACAAGAAGAATCAATCTCACAGCAAAATTCCTGTTCCTCTGGCTCTTATAATCTTTCTGCCCTCTCCCCTACAATGTTCTCTGAGCCTTAGGTGCAGTAGTTATTTTGTATATGTATCCATTGGGATGGGTCTCCACAACTCTGCATTTTGATTGGTTTTAGTTTTCTTTAATGGTTTCCATCTGTTAAAAAGAGGGGTTTCCTTCATAAGTGTATAAAACTGTACTTATCTAAGGATATGAAGACAAATATTTATAATGTATTGAAGATTATACTTGTGTAGTGATTTTTCTTTGGAATTCATTTCTGCCTCACAAAGAGGCACTTAAGGTGCTAGATGGGCCAGTGACATCTAGCATATTCAGGAACCATGCCTAAACTTCCTAACCACAAAAGTCAGATAAGGAAACAAGAAAACTGGAGATTGAGTTGCTACAGCCGGAGGCTCAAAAGAAACAGTAGCAAGAGTTGAAAACAAAGGCTATGCCAAAGGTGCCAGGAATTGTGGGAGGTTTACAGGGAGGGTATGGGCTAGTTATCACTTTTCTGAAAATAGATCAAAGTTTCTCATCAAGATGATATAAAAGAGAACTATGACTAAAAAAGTATTAAGTCATTATTTCAGCAGTCAATGAATAAGCCAGACAAAAGATTCCCTAAAAGAGTGTGTCAATAAAATGAACTCTTGGGATGCTCTGGCATGAAAAATAAGCTTCTCTTTATCACAGGTGGGTGCAATTGTACAGGAAACTGTTAAAATTCTAGATGACTGCCAGTATCCACAGAGCATGCCATTAATGTTGAAGATGACATGATGTGACTAAGAGGAATCCCCACTTTGAAGATGTAGATGATACTGATAAATTGTTGACTATTATTGACCCAAAAAAAGGTCTCACACATTCAAACAATTTGGTGCGGTTTGTTTATGTACTTAGTTAGCCGTCTTAATCTTTAACACAAAGACAACATCTTTTAGTCATGAAAGAATGGCAACTCAAGTACCAGATGAGATATAAGAAATAACAGAGATATCTGAAGTTTCATAGTAAAATAGATGATGAATTTACACGTTGGCATTACAGACTCCAGTTCTAACACTGTACTTTGGTTAATAGCCTCACTTACAATCTCCAGTGCTTATTAACAGTTTACAACCTGTACCAAAAGTGATAGATAAGAAGTACAGCATCCCACAGATAGGCCACTTCATATCCTTGCCTCATGAGTGAGAAAGAAAGATATCTTGCTTAAGCAATTCAACCAATTTCTGTTTGCAGAGATTAATATTCAGAATTGAAGCTGAAACCACTGGGCAGAAAGGAGATTATAGCAATTGGGGTGTTTTGAAAAAGAGATGTCCCCCGTGGGCTCATTTATTTGAACACTTGCTCTCTGATGGGTGCTGCTGGTTGGGAAAGTTATTGAACATTTAGGAGGGTGGGCTTTTGGTGTTTATAGCCTCTTCTTGCTCTAGTTCACCTTCTCTGTTGACTGTATGGCTGTGATGTGATCTCATAGTGTCCTCTTCGTCCTGCTATGCCTTCCTTACCATTACAGACATCTCATCTTCTAGAAGAGTAGGCCCAAATAAACTCTTCCTTCTGTAAGCTGCATTTAGTCATGGAATTTTATCACAGCAACAAAAAAAGTAAGTAGTACAGAAGTGTATGTAGAATCACAGAATGGATTCATTTCTTAGAAGAACAATCAAACAGTGCACATTAGTATACATTGTTCTGGTTTCAGAAATAGAAAAGAAATGTCTAATGAAGTGCCTGCAATTATTTCAAGGAAAAGGGAATGTTAGAGCTGCTACATGTGACATTGAAACTATGACTTTAATACCAACCAATAATAACAAAAGCAGAAATGCAGTACTTCAAGTAACTAATAGCTCAAATAACAGGAGCTTTTTCCTCTCTCTCTCTCTCTCTCTCTCTCTCACATCATGTGTGTGTGTGTGTGTGTGTGTGTGTGTGTGTGTGTGTGTAGGGGATGTGTACATACACACATTTCTGTGTTCATGTGGCCATGTATGAGGAGATGAAGAGACTAGAGAAAAACACCAGGTGTGGTCCTTCAATTCTGCCTATCTTTCCTTCATAAGATGGTGTCTCTCCTATCCTGGAGATTGCTAAGTAGCTAGGCTGACTGGCCAGTGAGGCCAGCTCTTGGCTTTTCTCTGTGTTCCTAATATTGGGATTACAAATGAGCCCCACACACAGCTGACTATTTTTAACACTGTGAGAGTCAAACTCTGGTCATTTTGATGGTAAAGCGAGCATGCTACCAACTGAGCCTTTTCTCCAGCTCTTCAGGTTCCCTTTTTTCTACCTTGGATGGAAAATGGTGATGTTTTAAAATTTGGAATGAATGTTTGGGGTTTGGAGGGTTGTAGCATAGTTGTTCTCAATCCAGTGTAGTTCTGATTGATAAAAGAAGTCATTTTCATTTCTTAAGTAGAAAATGTTTATTGAATTCACTTTGGAATATTTTAACTGTAAGAGCCTAGAATCTTGTAGATATAAGAAAGATGAAATCAAATGCTATTTCTAGAATAGTGTTAAGTAAAATATCCTATCATGGCAAAAATCAAATTCCTTAAAATATGAATATATAAAGGCCTATACTCTTCCTTTTTTTTTTTTTTAGCAATACCAGCCAAGCATGAAGGTGCCTGGCTCCATCCCCAGTTCTCAAAAGTCCAAAGCAGGAGGAAAACAAGCTCAAGCCCAGTTGGAGCAATTTAACAAGTCCTTGTTTCAAAACAAATGCAAAGGAGAGCTGCTGATGTAGCTCAGTGGTAGAACACTGTCTGAGCGATGGGGGTGGAACTGTCTACAGGTCTTCAACACAATCCTTCCATGCTTTCCATGTGACTCTGGTCATTCAGATGCTTCATGAAGTTTTGAGTTTTAACTCAACCAAAACTTTTCAAATCTCAAATCATTATAATATTTACTTTCTTTAAAAAAAAAAGTAAATCCCTGTGAAACCACTTACAGCCATCAAGGAATTTCACATGCTTTTTCTTTATAATTCATTGTATGACTACAGGATTTTTAACAAGGTGAAAATGTTTGTGGAAGTAGGACACAGCAGTGTTAGCCATTTCCTTGTGTGTGATTTAGTTAGTGATAATGCGATGGTATTCTAGAATGTTGATGCCTTTGTCCAGCTATCTGAAACAAAACAAAACGCTAATTTAAGAATAGTATTTGCTAGGAGTCTTACGGTCACAAGCATAGGTTCCTCAGAGTTTCCCTTGTCCTAGGTTTCTGGTTCATTCCACAGATACCCCCCCCCACAAATTTCCATTCTCTCTATCAGTTCTCTCTCCCTCCATCCTCCCCTCACTTGATTCCTCCTGTTCTCCTCCCTAGCCCCTCTCCTCTCCCTCCATTCACCTCCAATGTCTATTTTATTTCTCCTTCTGAGTGATATTCAAACATCCTGCCTTGTGTCCTCATTACTTAGCTTCTTTGGGTCTGTGGATTGTAGCATGGTTATCCTGTACTTTATGACTAATATCCACTTATAAGTGAGTATATGCAATGAATGTCTTTTTACCTCTGGGTTACCTCACTCAGGATGATATTTTCTAGTTCCATCCATTTGCCTGCAAACTTCATGATGTCCTTGTTTTTAATAGCTGAGTAGTATTCTTTTGTGTAAATTTTCTTTATCTATTCTTTGATAGATAAAGCAACATCTAGGTTGCTTCCAGTTTCTGGCTATTATGAATAAAGCTTCTATGAATATAATTGAGCAAATGTTCTTGTAGTATGGTGGAGCATTTTTTAGGTATATGCCCAGAAGTGGTATAGCTAGGTCTTGAATTAGAACTATTCTCAATTTTCTGAGAAATTGCCAAATTGATTTCCATAGTGGTTGTACAAGTTTGCACTCCCATCAGCAATGGAGGACTGTTCCCTTTGCTCCACATCCTCTCCAGTATGTGCTGTCTGTCACTTGGATTTTGATCTTAGCCTTTCTGACAGGTGTGAGATGGAATCTCAGACTCATTTTGATTTTCATTTTCCTGATGACTAAGGATGTTGAACATTTCTTTATGTGCTCCTCAGCCATTAGAGATTCCTCTATTGAAAATTCTCTTTTTAGCTCTGTAGCCCTTTTTTTTAATTGAGTTATTTTGTTTGTTGGAGTATACTTTCTTGACTTTATTATATATTTTGGATATTAGCCCTCAATCAGATGTAGAGTTGGTGAAGATCATTTCCCATTCTGCAGGCTGCCATTTTGTCCTACTGATGGTATCCTTTGCCTTAGAGAAACTTTTCAGTTTCATGAGGTCTCATTTATTAATTGTTGATCTTAGTCACTGAGATGTTGGTGTTCTGTTCAATGTGTTCTAGCAACGGGTGATACAGAACCTGAAATGGCCACCTTCTGTAACCAGGAAAGACTTTCACTGGAGGGATGGGGACACCAACCCACCTACAAAACCTTCAATCCAAAATATGTACTGCCTACAAAATGTGCATAATGATGATAGCAGAGGTGGATAAAGATGAAGCAGAAATTGAGGGAATGGCTAACCAATGACTGGCCAACTTGAGTCCCATTCCATTAGAGAAAGCCAAACCTTCCCACTATTAATGATATTCTGCTATATTTGCAGATAGGAGCCTGCAAGAACAGCTGTCCTCTGAGAGGTGTCATCCAGCAGCTGATTGAAACAGATGCAATGACTCACAGTCAGTCATTCAGTGAAGGTCAGGGAGTCTTGTGAAAGAGGGGGAGGAGGAATTGAAGGAGCCAGAAAGGTCAAGGACAGCACAAGAAAACGTATAAAGTCAGCCAACCTAAGCCCTTGGTCCTCACAGAGACCACCAACCAAAGACCATGAATGGGATGGGCCTAGGCTCCCTACACTTAAGTAACATTTGTGCAGTTTGTTCTTTACGTGGGTCTCCTAACAATTGGAGCAGAGGCTGTCTCTGACTCTGCTGTCTGCCTTTGGTTCCCTTTCCCCAAACTGGGGGATGCCTTGTCTAACCTCAGTAGGAGAAGACATGCCTAGTTCTACTGCAACTTGATATATCAAGGCAGGTTGGTATCCATTGGAGGCCTCCCCTTCTCTGAGGAGAAAAGGAGGGAGGATGCAGGAGGGGAGGATTGAGAGAGGGACTGGGAGGAGAGGAAGGATGGGATTTAAAGTGAATTAATTAATTGATTAATGAAAAAAATAGTATTTGATTCACAGAGCCCCTAATTCATAGGTTTGCCTGGTCCTTATCACCTCCCCATTTTGCTTCTTTTCTTTTTCTCCATCCTGTTCCCTTGGCCTTCTATCAATATACGGTACGGCACTTTGATGTTATGACTGCTCCTGTCCTGCTGAAGTGTGTTGCCACCCGCATTCATAAAGTAAGAGTATTAAAGTGATTCACCATCTTAAGCATGTCCATCAAGGAAGCCAGTCATAGTATGCTGAAGAATAGTGCTGAGTACTTACAGAAATATAAAAGTGTATAAATAAAAGTATAACTCAGTCTTTGTGGTGGTCAGAGAAAAAGTGCTGATGTGTTTGTCCAGTTGTTATTAATACATGATAATGAATTTATAGACAACTTATGTGTCCTGAATGATAAATGCTTCAAGAATTCAAACCAAGGATTTTCCATTGATGTTTATAGTAAGCAGAAAAGGGTATCTTTCCATGAGTTGAGTGGCTTTAAGGGTTGACTTACCCTGTTTGCATAGAGTGGGGACAAGGACAACTACATAATGGCAAAGATGCACAAACCCAAAATATAAGCACAAAAACTTTACATAAAACAAAGTTACCTAGACCAGATACCACAAGTATCCCAATGTTTAAGAAGTGGGAAGTTCTGTATTCAAGAGAGCTCTAAACTGCCAGAAGAGTTAGGGTTAGATAATCAAGGAACTGTTGCATGAGGTTTTATTTGATTCTTTTCATTTTCATTTTTTGTTTTCCTGACTTATAGTATGAGATGAGAGACATTATCATTCTGGACCAATCTAGGAACATCTTCCCAGTAAATCAGTGGATGTGACTGTGTTTCCTTAAATTGTATGAACCAGCAAGTCAGAGCCAAGAAACAACCTGAAGATCACCCAGGTCATGAATTATTTAAAAAGTAGTCTATGAGGAGAATGTAGCCCACAAACATTTTGTGTGTTCCAAATTATCATTTAAAAATACGAGTCAAAAGTTCAAAATATGAGGTTTTACAAATAAATCTGGTAGTGGCTTCACATAAAACATACTGAGCTGTGGCAAAGCATTGGCTTCCCCTTCAGACAAAAAAGATCCCCAGTAGTGAAGGCCTTTTAAATAAGAATAGGCATTATTTATCATAATTGCAAAAAATACAGATATTTAAATAATTTCAACAGCTAAAGAATTATTTCATGCTCTGATAAAGTATAAACTCTAGTGTAGGACAGACATTCCCCACCATCACCTGGTAAGTCTGCTACCTGGAACATTTGGCTTCTAAGGTACTGTGGAGAAAAGAGCTGAAAGAAAGAGCCTGCTGGCTTCAGAGATTATCCCTGCCACTGACATTCACATGGTTCAAATCTAACTCCTAGAGAGCCTTAGAAATGCATTTGAAGAAAATGATCATTCATAAGAACTATGTCATAGATTGAAGGAAACATAAATTTACTTAAAACTGAGAATTGGAGTTAGTGACAATTTTGTTACCTTAAATTATTGAAAATTAGAAATAGTAACTGGCACAGAGGGATGAAAACAAATGAGAGAGGAAGAGAAAAGATGGGAGAGAGGGGCAAGAGAGAAGAGAAAAGAAAAGAATTTGGGAGACCGAGCTCATGAGGTAAAGACACACATGAGAGAGGAAGAAGTCTGTATACAAGTTGAATTTAACTGAGTTTATCTTGATGACTGGGGAAATTTAACTGAGTTTATTTTGATGACTGTGGGAAGAAATTTCATGTATATAATGATATATTGCCTGTATATTATCACTAACACACTGAACTACCTTAATTTCCCTAAGCAGATTGTAGATATTTTAAAAATTCAGAGTACGTGTTCATTTAAGGTATTATAAACAGCAGAAGAAATAAAATAACTTATTTTAATGTTAAAATCCCTCCAAAGATATGAGTTATTATTCATAGTTCCAAACTTTATGCTATGAAGGAGGTGCCCTCAAGCCCTTGGAGGAGTTATTGGAGTCAGGCCCCTTCACCTCCTTTTTCTTGCTTCCTGGTTTTTAGCAGAACAGTTTTGTTTTAGGGGAATGGTCCTCCAGCACTCTCATGGAGGACTAAATCCAATGAATCTGTCCAATCACAGACTGGAACTACCTCTATGAGACAAAGAAAACTTCTCTTTATAAATCACCTCAGCTACCTCTGGAAGTTTAAGAAAATTAAAAATTCTACCTGTTAAGTTTTTTATAAGCAGGCCTCAATCCATATAACCACAGAGGTTAGGTATAGAGTAAGGGACTGGATGAGAGATAAGGATCTGCCTAGAAAAGGGGAAATTAGTTCTCTCCAACGGAGTCTCCCTTGTGAGTCTCATAAGGGCAGTTATGGATTGGTGATGAGTAGAATAGGAACTGAATCAAACAAAGAGGGAAAATGAAGAAAGGACTAAGGAAGGAAATATATGGGAAGAGAGCCCAAACTAAGGACCATTAGAGGGGTTATATAAAAACCTACTATTGTAGAAGCTTCTTAAAAATATATACATATATAAAACTCTAAATGGAAACACCAAACAATTGTAGAGACAAAGCTTCAACTAGACATCCCTTGCCACCAAATGAAATTTCCAGTGCTGGGGTGGGTTACATTACAACTGATCAAGTTGTTGGCCAAAGGGGCCTGATGGAAACAACCAAACATCCCAAGATACTTCTGAGGCTATATGTTGCCCTCTAAAAAATGATGGGAAGGTCCTACTGCTGAAGACAACACCTACATAACTTGCTAAGCATGGAGAAGTTGAGCTACTGCTTACCTAGAGCCTCCACCCCTACTGACTAATGCTCATGACACTGAAAGATACTGTGCATGCTACTGGATACTGCATGCAGCAGCCTAGATACAAGTCATGTGATCTACAATGATTTTCTGTCTTCAAGATACAATGGTGTAATAATGGAACAAAAGTTATGGGAGTAGCCAACCACTATCTAATCAGAATTAAGGCACATTCCATGAGATGGAACTCATCCCTAAATTGCTAATGTGGCCAATAGACCATGCACAGAGGGGAAAACCAAATACTACCATTCTGCTAAAGTAATGTAGCAATAAAATGATACCTAACAACATTCAGATACCTCATAGGTCAGTATCTTACTCTGCCATCATCAGAGAAGCTTTCTCCTGCAGTACACCCACAACTGTACAAGGTACAGAGAATGAGAGATTCTGAAACACTCAAACCTATATGAGTGGCCTCCATTAAATACCTCTCCTTAGAGTTCAAGGAACCCTGTGGAAGAGTAGGTGGAACGACTGTGAGAGCCAGTGGGGATGAAGGACACCAGGGAAAGGGCCTTCTAGACACAGCAGGACCAATACACATATGAACTCATAAAGACTGTGACAACAGGCACAGAGCCTGCACAGAGAGGGGACATTTACATAAACCCACATGCCTAATCCAGAAGTTATCTCCAATTGATAAGCACTCACAAAGGAAAAATTAGTTTTCTCCAGTGGAGTCTCACTAAGTATACAAACTACACTTAAGGCCAGGCCTCGTGCCCCACAGTAGATGGCTAATAAAAAGCAAACTCAGCGATATTTTTGGAGGTTTTACTGTCCCCTAATGCTTTGCTAGGGATTTTTTTTTCAACCTTACAGATCTTTTGCTTATATATTATGGCTTCCAATTTTCTTTGGAAGGTTTTTCTGAGTGTGTGAATTTGTATGTCTCTGAGTCTGTGTATGTTTCTTGTGCTTTTTCTTTGACTTTTTTTTCTGTTTGTTTGTATTGTCCTGTTCTGGTTTGTTTGTTTCTATTTTACCTTTTTTTTTTTCTTTTTATATGTGTGTTTTCTAATGAGAAACTAAAAGAAAGGGTATGGGTTTGGGTAGGTGGAGAGGATCTGGACAATTGAGGAAGGAAAAATCGTAATCAGAGTACATTCTATGAAAAATATATTTCAAATTTAACAAATAAATACATAAATAAAATGAAAGAAATAATTTTTTTAAATTTTATTTTAGAATGAAATCAGGAGGGGCTCCAAGTCCACATTCTGAGTAAGATGCTAATGGCAGTTGATGGCTGCTGAGAGAGGGAAGAGTCACATTTCTTTGAGGAGAAGCAGACATCAATAGGTTCCCCATACCCCAGAGGATGGCAACACACATACACATGTACATATGGCATGACTAATTGGACTTAGTGGATTGTTATAACAAAAAGACATGGACTTGGCAGGGAGATAGAAAATATATTAGTGACTACCTGGACAGTTCCCATTTTCTCTCCATACATTCCAGCATCAGTCTTCAGCCTTTTGGTCCTGTTTCTCTGACAGACATTTATTGTAGAGCAGGGATTGTGAAGGACTAACCTACCCTGTCTTGGCAGAGCTAGGCTGTCGACTTCCTTGCTACCAAGTTTTGTCCTTTTTGGACAGCAGTCTGTCTGCAGTTGGTGCAAGGAGTTTTTACATGCCAAGAGATAGGCTTGCCACTAATTCAACCATCTCACACTGGAGATTCTTCGATGCTTATCTTCTACTTGGAGTAGAATAGGGGGTGCTGTCAGGAGCTGATATGTCACGATATCAAAAAAAAAATCTTAATTTAAGATAACATCTTTGAATGCCATATTCTGCAGATCTCTTGGGGTTTTTGAAGATGCCCTATCTATCTCTTGTATTTAGATAAGCAAATGTTGCTTGTCTCTTAACAACTTGATTACTGAGTAGCTTAGAGAATATCTGTGATAGACTGTAATAGTAGCTAACAAGGTGACATGCATGCATGACTAGGAGTTTGTTTTTCTTAACTATCCTAAACAGTTTAAGACGGTTGGTATCAAGAGGCCAGAGCTTCACATTTCATTTTTAAGTATCTCTAGGTATGATACCATTAGGAAGCGTTACCTTTAATTTTGTATCAATATACAAAGATCTATTCAAATGTGGCTAAATATACTCTTAATTTTGTATCAATATACAAAGATCAATGCCTATGTGGCCCAATACAATCTTAATATTGCGTCCATATACAAGGGTCAATACCATTGTGGCCAACTATAATCTTAATTTTGTATCAATATACAAATATAGGGAAGGGTTTGTGACTGAGATGTAACTTGAAGAAAAAAAATAAAGTACTTATATAAAAAAATAAAAAAGAAAAAAAAGAAAAGAAACTTGACCAAGTTAAAAAAAAAAAAAGAAAAGAAAATATATTAGATTAGGAGTGCTAAAGAGACCTGGAGGGAGGGAGTGGGGGAATGGATATGACCATACACATTTCACATCTGCATGGAATTTTCAATAAATCAAAGAAAGAAAAATCAATTCTAGTAACACGAGCTGTCATGTTTAAATTATTTATAAAGTGTGTGGTCAGGCTGGAGAGATGGCTCAGCGGTTAAGAGCACTGGCTGTTCTTCCAAACGACCGGGGTTCACATCCCAGCACCCACATGGCAGTTCACAGCTATCTGTAATGGCCAAGCGTGGTGGCGCACGCCTTTAATCCCAGCACTTTGGAGTCAGAAGCAGGCGATCACTGTGAATTCAAGGCCAGCCTGGTCTACAAAGTGAGGTCCAGGATAGCCAGGGATACACAGAGAACCCCTGTCTTGAAAAACCAAACAAACAAACAAACAAAAAAAAAAAAACTGGAAGGTACAAGTTGACCAGTGTTTCTACAAAGAAATAAACTCTCTGAGGTTTTTATGTAGATGTTAAGAAAAACAGAGTCCAAGACAGGCATTTACATTCAGTAATTACATCGTAGAGTTACTGATGACAATGACGACATAAGCGAGGAATGGGGCAGAAGAAGTTGCAATGAAGGGAGTTCCAGCAAAGACCTCATACAAACACACAGGAAGCTAAGGGCTGGGCTGGCTCTGGTGAAAGCTCTGTGCTTCAGCATCAACTAATCACTACAGACAAGCTGTCAGTGTGGAGGAAATGCGACCTTGAGGAAAGGCAGCTCCCTGAAGCTGAGGCAATTCTCAGGGGAGGGACTCAAATCTGTCATCCACAGAGGAACTCATTTACTGAGAGATTAGGCGTTGACATCCCTAAGGGGAAGGTCTGAGTGAGACACCACAAAAATCCATTGCAAAGGCTTTAACAACCTCCCCATGTTCACACAGTCATTACTCTTTGGTGCCAGAACTTAAAGCCAAGTCCATCCTGCTCCAAATCCATGTTCATCTTAATAGCACCGGCTTAACTCTACTGCAGTGCAGGACAGGGGTGAGAATGTCCTCCTAGAACACAGCTGCCAAGTGGATCTGGGCTGTTGGGTTCACATTCAGGCCCATGAAGATATGCCTCTGATTGCCTTCTTCCCTAGCTTTTTTCTGTTACTCATTGCTCCCACCAGAGATCCTATATACAGGTGACTTTCATCAAATTTTATTCAGAGGCTGAGTTTGAACATCAGCTTCCTCAGTTTGTAATGTGCTCCTTTGTCTAGAATTACTGTATTAACGTAGTTAATATGTACGTGATACACACTTCATACACATCCAATATGCATCGTTACTGGAGTATATAAACTCCTATGTCAGCAAAATTTCTACATTTAACATCTTTCACCTCAGCACTTTTGGGAAACCTTCATTGTTACCAAGTGTATATTGTCTTAATTTGCTTTCTGTTGTTCTGACGAATTACTGACCACCATTCCAGGGAAGGGACTCAAAGCAAGAACCAGAGGCAGGAACAGAAGCCAAGAGTGTAAGGGAGCTTCCACTAACTAGCTTGCTAGCCCTGGCTTGCTCAGCTACCTTTCTTATGCAACTCAAGCCCACTTGCATAGGAGTGGCACCACCCACAATAGGCGGAACCTTCCCACATCAATCATTAATCAAGAAAGTGCTCCACAGACATAACCACAGCCACAATGATGGAAGCATTTCCTCAGTTGAGGTTTCCTCCTTCCACACAACTCTAGCTTCTATCATATTGACAAAAAAAAAAAAAAAACTCATATATCTTTTCTGTATGTATGTGTGTATGGTGTGTAGTGTGTGCATAATTTATAGTCTTTGGACATTATCATGTTCAGTTACACCATGTCATACACATGTGGATACCAGAGGAAGATATTGGGTGTCTTCCTGTAATACTCTTCATCTTGATTTTTCTAGGATGTGAGGCAATAATTTTTTTGTTCTTTATGTGTGTGTCTTTGTAAGTGATTGTCATGTGTTTGTGGGTACCAGAAGAGGATGTCAAATCCCCTAGAACTGGAGTGACTGGTGGTTGTGAGCAGCCCAACATGTATACTGGGAGCCAAACTCAGTTTCTCTAGAAGAGAAACAAGCACTCTTAACTGTTGAGCCATCTCTCTAGCCACTTGTCTTATTTTTTGATACAGAGTCTTTCATTAATTATGAAACTCACCATTTTGGGTAGGATGGCTGATAGGTCATCTCTCTGAATCTGCCTGACGTTACAGCATGTATGCCTTTCATGTGTGCACTGAGAATTTGAACTCAGCTCTTGCATTTACAGAAAGTGCTCTTACCCAGTCAGCTATCTCCCAGTCATGACAAGCATATCTTTGTGAGTCAAATTTTTCGTTAGAATATAAAATGACAGTGAGAAGAAAGTATACAGGAGTAAACACAGATATGGCATGTCACTCAAAATGAGAGGGAAAATTCAATTTTAGCCCTTGACCTTTGTGCAGCAAAGGGAGTTAGTAGGCATTGAGCACGTAGTTAGGTCCAATCCACCTAGAGTTGATGGGAAAGCGTTCAGTCAGCCAATCTTACTGATTGAAAATAAAAAGTCAGTGTTTTAGACAGTAAGACTAATGAGTATAAAGTTGTGAGAGAGAGAGATCAATCGTGTTATAATTAGTGTTATCTGCATCTCCTGTCAGTGAGCTACTGTGAAAATATCACTCATTTGAACAATGCATCCAGTTTAACAAGCAGGAGCCCCCAGTCTACTAATCAACCCTGCTGCCTTTTATCTACGTCAGTGCCAACCTGGTAGGAAGAAACTCCAGTTCAACTTCATGTCTCACTACCTGAAAATGACATGCAAAGTTGTTTCTTTCTCAGCAGTTCAGATGATAACTAGAAAATCCTAAAAACGGTCTTAGCAACTGGAGCTTGAAAACCCTTGAACTTGCTTGAGCAAAGCATTCTCCTGTGGCTAATTATCTCAGCACCTTGAACTCCAGACACAGCTCCACCTTCAGTGCTTCACTCAAACTCCACTTTTGCAGATTATGAAACAAAGAACCAAAAAAAAGTCAGTTTACTTTTCAAGATCAAAAAAGCAGATCAAGAGGTTGGATGCACATCTGTCATATTTCTTGGAACAGAGCTCTGCTGCTAAAGTCAATCTCTGCTGACAATACTCTGTTTACATCCAGAGGCTGTGGGAACGCCTCCCTTGCATAAAATGACTTTTACAAGATTGCCATAATGCCTTTGTTTATTAACTTCTCCGTGAATTCGTTGTAGTAGCCACTTAATTTATATTAGTCTCTCAACTCTGTTTGCTGGGGTTTGTTAGTTACTTCTCTCTTTGCTGTGACAAAATGCACAAATAAAGCAACTAAGCAAAGAAAGACATTTTTTTTCTTGGTTCATTGTTTATGAGCACAGCCCACTATGTTAGGTTGGCAAAGTGACAGGCAGCTGGTCACAATGTGTCTACAGTCAGAAAGCAGACAAAAAATGAGTGATGAAGCTCAGTTCACTTTCCCTTTTCACTCAGTTTAGAAGCCAGACCACAGAAAGACTTTCTATCTTTAGGGTAGCTCTACCCTTATTAATTAACTCAATATAGAAACTCCCTCAAAAACATTCCTTGAGGTCTGCTCCTAGATGATTCTAAGAACATCAAAGATAGCCAGGCAACACTATACTGCCATCATCCACATCTTCAAAACACAGAAAGGCATAGCAAGTCCTGGTCCTTGAGAATTAACCAAGATAAGTGCTGTGCTGGAAGGTCCTTTGCCTACTAACTTTCTGGAAACATCTCTTCTCCTTACAAAACTGCCCAAAGTTACTAGTTACCAGGACATTTAGTCATAAGTCATGGTTAAATGTGTTCTATGTTGATAACATGTCAGATGAGACAGCCTTAAATCTGACTGAAAATAATCAAATTCCAATGAAACACCTAGAAGTACAGCATTAGCCTTTATAAAACCATTAAACGGTTCATTACCTTAGTTCAGATTAATTGAAATCACCATCTGACTGAAGGTTTGTTACCATTATTCCCATGGTTTGCCTTTTCACAATTTCAGTTGTCTTAGACCAATTGCAGTCTGAAAATACTAAAAGAAAAATTATAGTAAGCAACTTGTAAACTTCAAATTGTGAGTAATATGAAGAAATTTGATGCCACTCAACTCCATGCCACCCAGAACATGAATCATCACTTTATACAGTTTTACTTAGGGTTTCTATTGCTGTGAAGAGACACCATGACCAGAACAACTTTTATAAAGGAAAGCATTTAACTGGACCGGCTTACAGTTTCAGAGGGTTAGTCCATTATCATCTTGGTGGGAAACATGGCAGCGTATAGGTAGCCATGGTGTTGGAGGAGCCGAGAGTTCTACAACTAGAGTCCATGGGCAACAGGAGACTGACACGCTAGGCCAAGCTGACACATGAGACCTCAAAGCCTGCCCCCACAGTGACACACTTCCTCCACCAAGTCCACACCTACCAACAAGGTCATACTTCCTAACAGTGTCACTCACTGTCTCGAAGCATTCAAACACATGAGTCTATGTGGGACATTCCTATTCAAACCATCACAGCCACTGTACCCCACTCTGTAATGTCAAGGCTACTCAGTATAGCTGGTTATACATGCTTTCAATCAGATTGAAGGTATACTTTATATTCAAGTGACGCTTTTATTATACTTAACAGCTCCCCAAAGGAGCAGACAATTCAAATATGTCAAAGAGAAGCTTCAAAATGCTAACTTTAAATAAAATGATTCAAATTCTATACTTATAAAGGAAAGAACATAATTTTAGGGTAAGGTCTTGAGAGTCACAGTGGGAGCAAATCTTCTGTCTATGAAATTGTGAAGAAAGGTAAAGAAACTTGTGAAATTTTGTTGTCATTCATCAAATTGCCCAACTTGCAGCCACAGAGCATGACAAACCCTCAGTGGAGTTGGAAAACACATTAAGTGTGTGAGTAGAAGACAGGTGCAGAAAACATGCTCTGACTGCTGACGTGTTGCACCAGAAGTGTTGAGGCTGTGAGAGGAATTCAGCCACCAATCCAGAAATAAGTGATGCCATTCATGACAAGCAAAAAATGGCTCAAAATATTCTGGAATGGATTTCAGAGGAAGCATAAAAATCACTCTAGAGAATGTGTCTGTCAACCGTTAGTAACAGAACAAAAGAATCTGATTGGAAAGAAAGAATACCACAGGAAGCAACTCTTCAGTTACAAGGAAACTGGGATCCTCTGGATGGATCTACACATAAATGTGCCAAGGAGATTCCAAGCATAAAGCATGAAAGAACAAATTAACTCTGGTGGTGCTGTGATCAGAAGTATTGTCCATGAATGCAGGTGCTAATACGGTGGAAAATGAAATTAAATCAGGTAACTGATAAAGGTCAAAGAACCCATACACTCTGAAAAAAACAAAACAAAATTAAAATGTCATGTTCTGGCAGCACAGAGACACAGTGACACAGTAACATCTTCTGGTTCTACCAGACATGAAAAAAAAGAACTTATGTCTTGCTAATAATAGACATTGCCTATTCTGAATTTTTTTTTTTGCTACGAAAATATCAAGGTTATTTATCTACCCCAAAATCCAATCTCTTTGCTTCAGCCCTTTGTCTGTGACATTATTTGGTTTGTCAAGATGTTATGCACCCACCCTTCAAGTAGTGTTAATGATGAGGGATCAGAATAACATGTTGAGTCATTTACAAAGAAAAGAACATGATGAAGAAGAAAGTGAGGCAGAAATATCAACATGGGCATTTGTGAACTCTATAAAAATGCTTCAAATCACAAAGATAAGATTCTGGACTATAATTCTCAGTGAGGCAATAATAGTCACCAAATGGTAAATGCACGATTGAAATTTGTGCAGCAAATTTTGATGAGTTAAAGAGGAACAGCAAGAGGGAGAAAACTACAATCAGTGTTCTCTCACACTGCTAAAAACATAAAAAGCATCTTTCAACTATCAAAGATCCCCAGTCAACAAACATCACTGTTCCTGAAATCCAACTGCGGTCATTGAAATGGGGTTGCTTGAATCCAATGATAGCATGCCACCCCCCAGCCCCTTCATCAGAGTCGCTTAACACTCTGTCACAATGCCTGAGTGACTCAGTTTATCTTACCTAGTATGTATTTCATTATAGCAAATTACAGAAAGTAGTGCAAGCATAATACAAAAATGTATTTGAGAAAGAGAGAGAGAGATTCATGTAACTTTCCCTGTAGTGTGTCTTAGTTAAGGTTTCCATTCCTATGAAGAGACACCATGACCAAGGCAGCTCTTATGAAGGAACACATTTAACTGGGGCTTGCTTACAGGTTCAGAGGCTTCTCCCCGTGGTGGCATGTAGATAGACAAGGTGCTGGAGGAGTTGAGAGTTCTATATCTGGATCTGCAGGCAGCAGGAAGACAGAGTGAGCCACTGGGCCTGGCTTGGGCTTCTGAAACTTCAGAGCTCACCTCCAGTGACACACTTCCTCCAACAAGGCTACACCTCCTAATAGTGCCACTCCCTATGGGCCTATGGGGACCATTTTCATCCAAGCCACCACATAGTACATTATTAGAATCATTTTATTTCATGATTAGTTTTTTTAATAATTTCTTACCGGCCCTAATTTGCATAGTACACTTTATTCTGGGTGTATACATAAGGAAAATCACAGTGTATTTAGGTTTAGTACTAGCTGAAGTTGCCGGCATCCACTGAAGGTCTTAAGATATTTCAAACACAGGAGGGAAGTCTACTATAACCCCATCCTTTGTGTTCTAAGATTATAACAATAACAGGTAGAAGAGTCTGCTTCAGTGGCAGGCAGTCTCCATTATAACTGACACTCACCCACACTGAACTCTCTGAAACATTTCACCGGTCTTGAATTCTGAATGATGTACCAGCTGAAAATTCTGCCTTCTTTACATTTTCTGATTTCTCCAATGCCAACCCAAAGACAGATGATTATCAGCCACTTGTGAAATTCCTAGATCTCAGGTAGCACCCTTCCCTCTCTTCACTGCTGGTTTTGATGCTCCCAGTTTTTTGGTTAATGAATGGGCCTTCTCCTCTGGGAAGAACCAACCAATCCTATTCTGAGAAACTTAACGTCTTACAGAAAGATTACACTCATCCTGAGTTCTGAGAACTTGCTTCAGTATTTTCAGTAAAATCTCAGCATCAGGACTGGGAGATTCTGGTAAGGCAATGTGCCTTTGCCTGCACTGCTTTGTCACATGGCAAGCGTTGAGTGGCTTCCAGCCACATCTCTGGAGTGGCTTCCAGCCACATCTCTGAAGTGGCTCATCTAATGATGCCCAGTTATGAAGTGCCCCTGCCCTTACTGGCTTAGGGTATATCAACTTGTCTTTTGGATAGTGCTAGCTTTAGTTTTAGAATAAATCCTATGAAGCAGTCTGTTTTTCCTTGGCCAAAGCTGGAGAGTCTCTTACACAGAGGAGACTCCTGTGATAGTCAAGACTTCCTGGGGAGTTGAAAATCTATTTTTCATATCTCTTTTGGGAAAGATTAGAAGATCAGGATAGAGCTGAATTTTTCATCAGGTGAAGAGAAAAATACTTCAGCCACTAAAAGGATCAAGGACACAGCTTTTCAAGGGCAAAGTCTTGGAAACTTCAGTCTACTATTGCAGCTAAGTGATTCCAGCTTTGTGACTATCCCTATGCAGTATGGCCTGGGGACACAGATCATAGTTTGAATAAACTATATATTATTCATTTATTCATGGCTTTTTTATTCATTCAAAGTTGTGGTCAAAAAAAATCTCCAGTAGTTTCTTAAAGTAAACCCATAGGTATTAGCTTTGTCACAGGAAATAAAAAAATAGTACGCATGACAGAGGTAGCCTCCAGTAGTAGATATGTATGTCTCCAGTGCCTGCATTAAGCAGCCATGCCTCTGTAGACCTCTCTGTTAGGTAGTGGATGGAATCAGGGATAGTTTAGTTTACCAGCATGGTGTCTGATCCAAAAGAGATCCTTATGCCAAGGCCCTAAAAGACAAGCACATCCAAAACACCCCATCTCAGCAGCACACACAGTTCTCATCATGAATTACTGAAGGGACCGAGACACAGCAGCAATTGTGGGTCCTCATAGGATGAGGATGAAGTCCAGATGCTGTACGAGATGAGTGAGTTCTTTGTCCTGTTCACAGTGGAATGGTGGAAGAAAGTTTGGTGCCCTCAGTGTCTCCCTTGCCTTCCAACACAGAACTATGACTCTGTCAAAATATCGTAAATCTAAATTGTTATAACAGGTAATAATTTCACATATTGATGTACAGAGTGACATCATAATGCAAGTGTATAGTGTGTACTGACCAATGAATATAATTAATATTCCTATCTCCTTATCATTACTTCCTTCAGAGTCTATAAGCTTATTGCCTTAGTTACTGTGAGCCATAGTTACCCATTGTGCTGAATGTGGAATTTATATCTCTTTGTTTGAGTGCCTATGATGCAACCTCTCACCATATCCCATGATGATTAATCTTCATTGTAAGCTTGGCTAGATTTGAAACAGTTTGGGATGGCATACGTCTGGGAATATCTGAGAGGTCAGTTTCTGAGAAGGCCGAACAAGGTAAGACATAGCCTGGATATGGGAAACACTACCCCTAACAGGCTCGGGACTAAAAGTGAAGGAGCAGAGTCAAAGTGACTGCTGGCATTCCTTATGATTCCATGTTCTCCTGTCATGATGTGAACTACTCACCATGCCACCCTACCATAATGGACTGAACCCCCAAAACTATAAAAAATAAATAACCCATCCCTTTAAGTCATATATACCAGGTATTTGATGACTGTTGAGAAAAGTAATTGATACATCCTCTTTCCTGAGACTCCACGAGCCCAGACTTAATGCCTCTCTAAGCCTCTGCTGACTAGAAAATGGAATCTAGACCAACTCATTAAAGATGGTGAACATCCCTTTACTATAAAACCCCTGTAGTAGGCTACAGTGAAGGCAATGGAACTAACTTGGTCTTCCCTAGAGTCCTTGGGTGAGGAGGCCAACACATAGCAGCATGTGCTGAGATAGAAGAGCCACTGGCCTGCTGGGATCTCACATCATATGATTCTAGTATCAGAAGAGCCTGCAGCTGTGGTCCATCAGGGAGCTTCAGCCACACAGTCCCACATCTGCATGTCCATCCTATGGTCCAGCAGCCCCACAGTCCCACATCTGTATGTCCATCCTGTGGTCCAGCAGGGAGCTTCAGCTCCACAGTCTCATATCTGCATGTCCATCCTGTGGTCCAGCAGGGAGCTTCAGCCACACAGTCCCACATCTGCCTG
>CAJQZJ010012579.1:3844660-3895265 GCA_907164525.1 Lophiomys imhausi
AGTCCCACATCTGCCTGTCCATCCTGTGGTCCAGCAGGGAGCTTCAGCCCCATAGTGCCACATCTGCATGTCCATCCCATGGACCAGCGGGGAGAGGACTCAGAGGTCAGCTGCCCCTCTCTGCCTGCTTCTGCCTCCATACCACACCACCTAGTCACAGTCAGGGTGTTGCTCAGGTTAGCCTACATGGTCTATAACGACAGCAACATTTTTCTCATTGGGCAGAGGAAAAATGGAAGCCCACGAAGGTAGTTCAATGACCATAATATCCTATGTCTCTCTGAATTTTTTTTTGATTTCCCTTTTCTTTTCTCCTCCTGCCCCCCCCAAAAAAAACATAATAAATAACTTTCTGGGAAAATGATGCACATAATTAATTTATATGAATAACTTTAATCATAAAATCCTTAATCCTTACTTTGTTGTTAAAATGTATGCAAGAATATTTGTGGATTTTACCTTTCTTTCCTATTGGGCATTGACTTTTCTATCCATCCTGGTTGTTTGCAAAATACCAATTTTTAAAAAATTAGAACATTTTAACTCCTTATTTCTGATTAAATCTACTTTACATTTTAAAACTCAACTGTTTTCTATCTTCTTGAGAAAATGTACATATCTTGAAAGAGGTGACATGCAGTAATGTTCCACTTTAATAAATCGTCTAGAATAACAATTCAAAAATATTTTTCATATCTTATCTGCCTTAAGTGATATTCTAAATCATTTCTAGGAGTCTGTGAGAGATCTTAAAATGAGAAATAACTCTAATTTACTTTCTTCCTGTTGTTGCATATTCTGCTCCCTTTGACTGTTCAGAAAACAGAACAATAGATGACTATCCCCATCTAGAGCCTGTTTGGAAAAAACGTAATTGCACCTAAGAAGTCACTTAGTATTCTGACGATGGGATGAAGTGCAATCAACATCAATATGTCGGGAGGAAATGTCATCAATAGGACTAACCCTACATTGGGATGGACACTGGGTTACCTGGTCTATCCCCAGGATGCTGGTTTAACTTCTATTAATGTGTCCTAAGATTGTTTTGCACAAAGTAATTCAGTGCTTTATGGCTAAAATGAACCAAATTGAGCTCCGACTTTCCTCTGTGCTCAATTCCATCCCTGCATAAGCAGCAAATAAATAATTTAGAATCTATCTGTTAAGCTCCATCATAAACAATGAACAAAAGATTCCTTTAAAGAGTCAGGGCCTGGAAGCCAATCTTGGCATTTCCAGGAGAGTCTCCTGGTAAAATGATATATGAGTTAAGTCTTAGAAAGATTTTAATGGGATTTTATTTTGCTGTGTACATTTTATTTATGTTGGCCCCACACATTCATTTTATTCTCTTCTTGTATCTTACTTGATCACTTATCTACTTTTCTCCTTCTACCTTTTCAGTTTCTGCTAGTAGCTTTTTCCTGGTCTACAGAAGAATTCTTAACCATCCTTCACTCTCTAGGTTTACCAGCCCTCGAGGCATGGGTTGCAACTTTCTCCCCAGAAAGTCTTTCTTCTTGTAGCTCTTATAAGCACTGAACTGTGGTAAATCTGAAAATGATCCATCCAGGACACTTAATATTTCCATACATAGCAGCCAGACACTTTTTCCTGAAAAGTTTCTTAACTTTTGAAACCTATACCTGCCATAGACCAAAAATGCCAGGAACTTATTCCTCGCAAGACTATGCCCTAACCAAGGACTCACTGTAACTGGTGTGCTAATATCTTAGATCTCCTCAGACCTCTTCCTGAAGATAAGCATTAGTAGCTCACATCTGTGAACTCTGTGACGCCTTCTCCTTATTAAGTCACCTCTTCTCTACAACGTCGTCACTCCTTCCATAGTGCTGCCTATGATCATCCACCAAAAGAAGTCCTGGCATTTGAACTTGGAATAAATTAATAAGCTTATAAAAAAGGAGCTGACAAAAACTATACCTCTCAGAATGAATTTTATTGGAAGACAGAGCCTCATAACCACAAGGAGCCATGATCAGGCCATGAAGTGGGAATGTACTAGAAGAGATGGTTCATCGTCACCATCGTCCCAAGAGGAACTGCAGGAAGAGAGGTGGGCACCATGGATAACAAGATCAGTGTTACAAATGGAGAGAGAGACCATTCAGTCCCAGAGAACTGGCAGTGTGTAAGAGCCATACTGTGTGATCTAGCCCGCATGTTAAAGGGAAGGGGGGCATGAACTAGATAGGACCCTAAAGTTAACCTGCAGCTGCTAGCTACAGCAGGGAGTGAGCTGCAGGGAGGGGAGAAGCCTGATTTATGGGAGAAGGAGACAGATGGTGGTTGTGTGATATAACAAAATCTTGTCTCGGATGTATTTCTTAGAGAACCCAAACCTTTAATTCTGTAGTAGAGTCTCTGTACTTTTTCTTTCTTTTATGTCTTTTCTCTCACCAGACATTCTGAGAGTTGTTTAAGTGTTGGTAATTCTGCAATCTCCATGCTTCTTCGCATACATTCATATTCCTGCCTTCACCTATCATGAATATGTAATGACTTCCAAGTCGATTTCTCTAGGTATAGTGAAACTTGCCAAGACCCATCTTCAGCAAGATGATTCTGTCCCAAACCAGATGGTGAACTCATTGAGAAGTGGTGTGCATCTATTTATTTCCTTATGTCCACATACTAAATAGTTCCTTATGCTCATAGACATTGAGTAAATAAAATTCTAATTGATTTTTTGAATGAAAATACTAAACAAATGTCAATTTATTGTTTAAAAAATACCAAAATCATTCCTTGTCAACCTATTAAAGAAAATCAATTTAATCAATTAATAGAATATGGATTTAAATATGTGAAGGAAAAAAAAACACTGGAAGGGGGGGAAGCTGTTTTAGGGAGCCCAATTAGCATCCATGCCCAGATACCTGACTGAACCTTTTGTTTTCTAGTTAAAGCTGTTGTTCAATTAATCAATTTGCATATTAAGATCTGAAAATGTGTATTTAATAATTTTATTTTCATTATCTTTTCAGTAAATCAGTTATTTGAAAACTATCTTGTCTCTAAGTTAGACAAATCTGTCCTGTGTTCAGATATTTCAGCAAACAAAAGCCACATTTCTTACGCTTGAAACAGGAGGAAACACAAGTAGATTTCTGCTTTCCAGGTATAGAATGGATTCCTGCCACACAGTAACATGCTAATAGCTGACATTCAAGTGACTATTTCCTCAAGGCCAATAAAATATTTCATGTGTAAGCAGTAAAGGTGTAAGCAATGAATTAGGTACTTTCTTGCTATGTCTATTAAAATAGCAGACTCTCAGCTTTTGTTGCCATTTAAATCAGCCACCTAATTACATAGGTGAGGAAGCCAAGATTCAGGCATATTAGGTAGCTCATTCTAGACCACAGCAGAAGCAGTAAGCTCAGAGCAAGACAATTACCCTCTACTTGAAGGAGAGGGCTACTCTTCTGGGGAATTTTTAGATGCGTATGACTGTGTGGAGCATTTGTATGTGCACTCACATGTGTGTGAGCACACGTGTGAGGGCGTGCATCCGCACATGTGGATGTATGCATGTGTGGAGGCCAGGGGTGATGGCATGTGTCTCCTGCAGTTGCTCTCTACCTTGTATATTGAGGTGGCATATCTTACATAAGCTCAGAGCTCACTAATTCATAGAGTCCACTAGACACCTTGCTCTGGGGGATCCTTGTCTATCCTTCTCAAAGGCCAGAATTACAGTAAACCACTATGTACACCCAACATTCACTGAGGTGCCGGGACAGCACAGCAAGCATCTCACCACTGAACCACCTCCTTGAACCTTGTGGTCTTTAACTGCATTTTTTCTATCCTACTCACATATTGTTCCAAAAGTGTAACACCCAAAGCACAAGACTGCGGATTTGTCACTTAAATTTATCCCAACATAAAATCAATCTTAAAGATCACTAAGTACAATATTTTTTCTCACAAGAGTACCAATTCTAAGTAAGTGTGTGTGTGTGTGTGTGTGTGTGTGTGTGTGTGTGTGTGTGTGTGTGATTTACAATTATATTGTTCCTGGTTGAAATGGGAAAATTAGGGTAATAACTAACATTACTAACTTCCTTATGACAAATAATATAAAAGATAGATAATTGTTCTCTCAGTATTGCGCACTAACTGATTGTGCCACTAGAGCATCAAAAGATAAATAATTGTAAAACCAGAAGCTCATTGGCTAGCCATCTATTGTAGAACCTACACAAAGAGCACATTGTCCTAGAAACTGGAGAAATATAAGAACAAGATGAAAGCTTTCCAATACACATATGTGTATATTAAGAAACTATTGTTGGTCAAAACCATCCAAGTGACTCCCAAGACAATATAGGTCCTTGCTGCTTGCTGCCTTAGTTTCCTCTCAGAGGTCAAAGGTAAGTACCTATTGCTGAAGCCTCTGAGCACTTCAGACACAGGCATCAGAAAATTCAAGCTGGATCTAACTTTCTGCAGTCTACCTTTCATAGTATAAGAAAGAACTGTATGATATTCCAAGGGAAGAAAGCAACTGATAGTCCTAACAAGCTATGATGCTTATAAGCCAAAATAAAATGACAAAATATCCTTAAAGATATAATAATGGCACCCATATCTTGATGGTAAGTCTTCTGTGAGATTGTATCTCCTGGAAATGACAGGGAAGCTACATCTATGATACTCCAGTAGAATGGTTGGCTAAACAAGACCTAAATAATAACAACACCAATAGACATGCTAATGTGAAAGAGTAAGAAATCCCATGGGGCCCTACACATAGACAAAGAACTACAAGCAAATAATGACTGCTTAGAGAGGGAGAATCAGAATTTTCCACAAATGACACCCCTAATTAATTATCCACTACAAAATGACTATCCCTGAAATCAGAAAAAAAAATGAATAGATACATAAAAAACAAACAAGAATAATGGGTAGAAAACTACTACAGATAGGAGTGATACTGATTCAACAGTAATCACTTTACTATCAGTGGTCAATAGAGACTGTCAGCATTGATTAAAAGTAATAAGATGAGAGTCAATTATATGCTGCTATTAAAAACTGCAGACTGAAAGTAAAGAAATGGGAGAAACAGGAGGAGATGGGGGAAGAGAAAAGGGAATGGAGAGGATATATATGATCATAGCACGGTATATTCATGTGCACAATGCCACAATGCAAGGCATTAGTCTGTACAACTGATATGAATTGATATTTACAATAAAGAAAACCAGAAAGTGGACAATGAACTGACAAGGAAAGAGAACATTTAACAAATACCAAGGGCACTCTGAATCCTCATACAAATCCTAAAGAGTTGATACTTGTTAGATCTTGCAATTCAAAATGACTTCTCTGTGGTGGCCCCAGCAGAGGGCCTGTTTCAAATACATACAATAAACAGCATGCAGTACCAATTGCCCAACTCACACCATGATATTTGCTTTTGAACTTGGTGCAACTTTTTAAAGAAATTCTGAAACATTCCTAACAAAGAAGAATGCTATGTTTTTTAATATAACTAACGGGACCTAATTTTACACTGAAGTTTTTTTCTAAAGCCTTATGGTTTTAGCTTTTGTGTCTGGATTCTTGGTCTATGTTGAATTATTTTGTGTCTGGTAGGAGGTAGGTATTTAGATTCAGATTTCCCATTCATTAACCATCTATTATTTTTGTGTTTGGTGCAAAAACTTCCCATTCCCTCCATTGAATGGTTTTGGTCCAAACTGTCAAAAGTTACTTGGCCTTTTAAATCTATTTATGTTTCCGGGGCTTTGTTTCTGTTCCATTGCTGAGTTTGTTAACAACTCAATTAGCCAATGCCAAAGAGTATTAACTACTATAGCTTAAAAGAGTATATAAGAACAAAAGAAAAGAAAAAGTAAATAACTGCAAAATGTAAACCGTGCTGACATTCATCAGGAGATCAAGAAGTTATATTAATTTCATACACAGCTTCTCAGCAAGGAAAATGAAGAATAAGGACACATTGTTTAAAGAAAAGGAACTAATTCACCAAAAGACACAGTAATCTTTAATGTTGTCTTAGTTGGGTTTCTATGATTGTTATAGAACATCATAATCAAAAGCAAGTTGGGAATGGAAGAGTTTGTTTCATCTTACAGCTGTAGTCCATCATGAAGAGAAGCCAGGATAAGAACTTAGAAAAGGAACTTTAAGGCAGGACCTGTTGTTCTCAGAGACCTGGGAGGGATGCTGCTTATTGGCTTGTTCCCCATGGCGTGCTCAACTTGCTTTTTTTTATACCATCCATGACCACCTGTCCAGGGGTGGCACCTCTCAAGGTGAGCTGACCCACACACACGCATAAATTATTAAACAAAAAAAAGTTCTACAGACTTGCCTACAGGCCAATGTGATGGAGGCATTTTCTTAATTGAAAGTCCTCTTCCCAGATGACTCTAGCTTGTGTTATACTGACAAAAAAAAAAAAAAAAAAACCAGCCAGAACAAATGTAGATGTGTATAACAACAGAATGTCAAAATACAAGAGACACATATACATAGCATGTATTTTATATATGTGAGACATGTAATATATATGTATATATGTGTGTGTCATTTGCATTTTGATACTCTTGTTACACATATACACACTCACATACACACACACTAAATATATGTAGCAAAAGCTATAATCTAAGTTACTCTTAGAGAATTTTTTAAAAGGGAATGTAAATTATATCCAAGAATGACCAAACAAAAAAAAGGAGATAAAATTTGAGATGAAATTGAGAATACTACCATGTATCCTTATAATGCAGGAAAATGGAGTTTGGGAAACATGAATGAAGACAGACTCACTGAACATAAGAAGTGTATTAGAGGTGGGTTCAGAGTCAGACTCCCCACAGGCACTATGGAGAGGCAAGGAACATCTGCTTCCCACCTGCAGACCAGCACATTCATGCCATTACCTTGATTTTGGAAGTGCGAATTGTCTGTAAACAGAACTGTGAGGAAACAAGTTTCTCCTGCCTTAAGACACCGTAATTGTGGTAATTTGTTACAGCAGCAGTAAGGAAGCTAATACAATATTCAAGAACTAAGTTTTGGGTGACAATTTTCAGAGAATACATTATACAGTTTTCTAGATTCTCAATTGTGAAGTCAAGATGCTGAAATTGTTCAAACTAACCTGTCAGTCAGCTCACATTACAAATGCCAGACTTGCTAGGATATTCTAGAAGCCCTAAAACTTTTCTCATGAGTTGTTCTTCTGTTGGAGTTTTTTAAATGCGTCTAAGTGTTCTTCTGTCTGTGTATATGTGTACCATGTGTTTGTCTGGTGTCCACACAGACCAAAAGAGGGCACTGGATACTCTAGAGCCCTTTTAAAAATGTTTACATTGATTATAGTGAATTGGGGCTTAGAAATTCTACCTAGTTGCTCAAGTTTGGTCAAACTTCACCCTGTTGGCAGCAGGCTTCATAGGAACAGAAGGAAGGAGTGTTTTGACAGAGCAACATCAACTATGAAAAGCATTGTCAGCCAGCTTGGTGAATTGACTTACAGAATCTTTTGTTTGAAGATCAGCATTAATATATTTGCACCTGACTCCTATACTATTTATTTCCCTACTTGAACACCCTCTTTGTGACAGAAGACATAGTTTTCACTCCTTTCTATTATCCATATTTCTCTACTCAAACTTTCAAGTTTTTTTATTAAATTCTTACATTTTCTCAAGTCTTAAAGTACAGTTCAAAGCAACCAACACTGTGACATTCGCATAGATTCCCCTGTCTGCCATGCGTATTAATAAGATATCTTTGTAGAATGCACTCCAGCCTGCCTGAAGTATGTTTAATATTAGCTATATAAACTTGCCCATCAAACCAATGATTTTCAACCTTGACTGTACTATGGGCAGCAGATTCTGAGAATATGAAGACATCCTCAAGAGCCTGTTTATGGTCTGCCCACTATGTTTACATCTCTCCCTGCTTCCAAGGAGTTCCTTTGTTTGTAGGTCATTGGTCTCTCTAGAAAGTCAATCAAAACTAGAGACTCATACTTTCAAATTAATACACACATAAAAGATTTTGTAAAATTCAGGAGGCACATATTCACATTATAAAATCATCCTTGCACCTTAAAAGGATCTCAGGGCCTTAAAGGGGGAAGCCCCAGGTTAAAGCAAACACTCCATATCATATGTATCTGTTTACTTAATCTATTAACTGCCTTATGATACTATTAGGGCATATGTAGACTTCATACTAACAAGGATGTTTGTGTTTTCCTTTAAAGAGTGGCTTCATACTTCTGCTTGTAACAAGTTATAGAGCAGGTACATTTCTAAAGACAGAACAAAGGAAAAAAGTTGAACAATAAAATCAGCCTGAGTCAAGGTCATTCTCTTAGGGAAAAACTATAATCACTCTTACTGTTTGAAAACAGAAGTCCTCAGGTATCTTGAAACCACTGCCCCCTTCCCCAGTTCCCTGGGGAAGTAAAAAGACAATAGTCCAGGTAAAATTACTTCATTTGCTTAAATGAGATTTCTTGTCAAGCAATATTGGACTTTTCTAATTAATTGGGCAAAGCCTCATAGAAGCCTTTAGCCTCAAGTCACCTTAGAAGTTGAATTAATCCTCTGTTGGTACTGTTTACTCTTTCTTCCCTAATTCTCAATCCTTTAATCTATAGCTTAGAAACCCAATGATGAGAACCCTTCCAGGGTAAAAGATTAAGGGCAGATGATTCGGCTAAAGGTCCTGAAGGGAATAAAAATTAAGAGACCCCCTAAGTCGGCAGTAGGGCCAGGCCAGCTGCCAGGTCCCAGGAACTTAGCTGACCATAAAAAGGGTGAAACCAAAAATAAAGGTCAATGGGCCTCGGGCCCCCAGGGTTTCAGGAACTGGCTGATCACAAAGATAACAAAACAAGATTAGATTCATTCCTGAGACAAACAGATGTAGGATGTTTCCCGCTGATTAACTAATGGTCTGGTACATTCCACCTGTATTTCTCCTCCCCCTTGGGTTGTGGTAAACAATGGGCTGGGCTGGTACTTCCCACCTGTAATTTCCCCCACCCCCTTAATCTGTGATGCTCCCCTATTAAATATTCTACTCTCCCCCAAATCGTGGTCGCGGCTCCTACCCCTGCGTGGGATACGAGTGGTGCCCCTCAGTGCACTGAGCCCCCTTTTCCCCCCTTTCCCCCTCCAGAAATAAACCTCTTGCGATTGCATCAAGATGGTCTCTTGCAAGTTTTGAGGTGGCCGTGATATCCTGAGTGTCGGGTGAGGAACTTCCCTCCCCCGGGTCTTTCAGTCCAAGACTGTGTCTGTAAGATAGCATTCAAACACTGTTCCCTAGGAACTCTTGCGGCAGTTACTGCCCCCATTGCTATGGCAAACACCTGACAAAAGCGACTTGAGAAAGGAAGGATTTTTTGAGCTCACCATTTAAGACTGCAGCCCCTCATGCTGTGAATTCATAGTTGCAGGCACCTGAAGCAGCTGCTCACATGCGCCATTGGCAGGAAGCAGAGAGATGGATGTTTATGCTCAACTCTGCTCATTTTCTTTTTATTGTTAGGCATAGAACTCCAGCCCATGGAATGTCACTGCCTACATTAAAGTGGATCTTCCCATCTCCATGACCCTAATCTAGAAACTCACAGACTTCACCAGAGGGTTGTCTTCTAGGTTCTCTAGGCTGGTCCTATAAAATTATCAACGTTAACTATCACAATTATAAAAGGCTCCCAAGTGGAAACCTCAACCTGAGGGCTCAAAATGTTAGCCAACACTTCATTGTTTGACAAACTCCACCATAGTTCAATAGTCTAGTAATGGTGTTTGAACTTTTACCACCTCCTTTTACTCACATCATGAGTATAGAGTGTGTAAAGAAGGGGAACACAGAGAAACGTGGAATATAATAATTACAAAATTCTGCCAAATAGCTTTGTGGTTGTTTGAATGAGAAATGTCCTCCAAAGGTTCATGTATTTGAATACTTGATCCCCAGTTGGTGGTGCTGTTTGGAAGTTTATGGAACCTTTATCAAGTGAAGCTGTGCTGTAAAAATGGTGTCACTAGGTTAAGATTTCAGTGTGGATAGCCTGGTCTAACTTCCTATTCTCTCTCTCCTTCCTGTGTATGGATAAAAATGTGGTCAGCCAAAGTACTTCTCATGACACCATGCTTTCCTTAATTTTCCGTGCCTTCCCAACCATCATAGATGCTGTTTCTTCAGCACTAAGCCAAAGTAAGCCCTTTCTTCCCTAAATTGCTTTTATTCATGGTTTTTATCATAGCAACAGAAAAGTAGTTAATATAACCATTGACCCACTGAAGAAATGAGACCTAAGTCCAGATACTTGAATAAATACTTCAATGTTTTTTTCCAATCTAGCACCAATTTTAGCCTTAATCATCTTTTCATTGTTAGAGAAAAAAATCATTATGCTCTAGAAATGTTAGCTATCTCAAGAAAAAGACAATTTCATCTACTATTTCTTATTCCAGAGCAAAGGAAAATCTGCTTTTTCACACCACAGTAGCACTTGCCTACCTCTGTATTTTCCACCTACCAGAAAAAAATATTTAAGGTCAACATTCAAATATGAATCATCCAAAAATATCTTTTCATCGTAAAGTCTTTTGATGAACTGAGGAAAAGAATCTTCAATGGAAGTGGCCACAGAGTGGAAAAATTTTAAAACTCACAGTTTTCCCCAGTATTTCAGAAACAACGTTATTGATTTGCTTAACTAATTTACCTTCAAGTGATTATCTTTTTTTTTATATAAATATTTCATTTTTTTTCTTCAAGTTACATCTCAGTAACAAACCCCTCCCTATCCCGCCCTTCCACCCTCTTCCCCCCAGAAGTTTCCCCTTTCAGTCCAACAGATGGTTCCTTCTCTTATAACAGTAAGTATTATACAAAACAACAGATATAAATATGCCACATTTATGAGAGTTAAATGGCCCAGTATACCTTCCCAATGTCCAGTTTATACATATTTGGCCCCTGACTTTAACATTCTACTATCTAACCATCTCCATGAGTTTAAAGGTCTATATCTGACTCAACATTCATATTAACTTGCAACACACTTTTAAGAGTATCTTCTTAGATCTATAACACCCTCTTGATTCCTAAACAACTCAGAATTTAACTATGAGACTCTAGTTGTCTATTCTTCAACCACCTCAGAGACCTGAGAGGGATAAATATATCTGCTTATATAGGAAGTGCAGGGCCTGCAGCTTCCAAAACTAAGAAAGGACATACCAGTGACTGCCTGGACAGTTCCCATTTTCTCTCCATACATTCCTGCATCAGTCTTCAGCCTTTGGGTCCTGTTTCTCTGACAGACATTTGATGTAGGGCAGGGATTATGAAGGACTTACCTACCCTGTCTTGGCAGAGTTAGGCTGTCGACTTCCCTGCTACCAAGTTTTGTCCTTTTTGGACAGCAGTCTGTCTGCAGTTGGTGCAAGGGGTCTTTTCATGCCAAGAGATAGGCTTGCCACTAATTCAACCATCTTACAGTGGAGGTTCTTCGATGCTTATCTTCTACTTGGAGTAGAATAGGGGGTGCTGTCAGGCGCTGATATGTCTCGATATCAAAAAAAAGTAGTTTATTAGGCTAAAGTGTTATTGACCATTATTTATTGTGCAAAAATAAGATTGTATTGGATTACATCGGTATTGATCTTTGTATATTGATACAAAATTAAGATTACAGTTGGCCACAATGGTATTGACCCTTGTATATGGACGTAATATTAAGATTGTATTGGGCTACATAGGCATTGATCTTTGTATATGGATACCTAATTAAGAGTATATTTAACCACAATTGAATAGATCTTTGTATATTGATACAAAATTAAAGGTAACGCTTCCTAATGGTATCATACCTAGTGATACTTAAAAATAAAACGTGAAGCTCTGGCCTCTTGATACCAACCGTCTAAAACGATCTAGGATAGTTAATTAAAACAAACTCCTAGTCATGCAAACATGTCACTTTGTTAGCTACTATGACAGTCTATCACAGATATTCTCTAAACTACCCAGTAATCAAGTTGCTAAGAGACAAGCAACATTTGTTTATCTAAATACAAGAGATGGATAGGGCATCTTCAAACACCCCAAGAGATCTGCAGAATATGGCATTCAAAGATGTTATCTTAAATTAAGATTTTCTTTTCTTTTTTTTTAATATCAAGACAAGTGATTATCTTTTTAATTATATATCTTATTTTATGTATTGTACATTATTTCACATATTATATGCATTTATACACCATATGTCCTTTATAACTCGAAAAACCTTTTCCCTATGAGATTGCACACATAGCTCAAATATTAAATATTTGGCATTCAGATTTTAGAGTAAATCTTTCTGTTTCCCTGAAGAATATTTGATGGGATATATATCCTCAAGGAAAAGAGAGAAAAGAGATAGAAAACAAGGAACAAAAAAAGCCTCTCCTCCTACAAGGAACATCTGAGCTAGAACACAGAGATCACCCACATCCTGGGGTAGTTCCTGTTTTGAAGTACGCATGCCCTTGGCAAAGAAAAAAAAAAATCAAACAAGACAAAATCACAGCAAGTAACAGTGAGATGCTTCTCACACTTTCCCCTGGAGGAATACCATTTCCTAGAGCAAGGTACACATGAGACTGGTTGCTTGTAACCTCCTGTAGTTCTCTGTGGGAGTCATTCATACCTAACGCACAAACACAGCCTGGCAGGTGATTCATGTATTCCTGCCTCAGACTCCATTAAAGACTAGATTCCCCTGGAGGTTTCTAATCTCTCGTACCTTACATATAAACCAAAAGCCAACCAGGGCCATGCACCTAGCAATGAAAAAAATCACTACTGTAGATGATGTTAGACACCATGCTAAGGAAAGTCTACCTGAATTATTGTACAAATAATTCAGAGAGTGAGGTGGTTAGAAAGAAAACATCCCCTAAAGGTTCAGGCATGTGAACATTTAGTCCCAGTTGGTGGCACTGTTTTGGGAAGTTTAGCAAGAGAAAGTTATGCCACTGGGGTAGGCTTTGAGAGTGTACATCCTTGTCCTACTTCCAGTTTGTTCTCTCTGCTTTGTGCTTTCAGTTGAGGATGTAAGCTCTCGCCTTCCTGCTCCAGCCATCATACCTGCTTCTTGTTGTCATGCTTCCCTGCCAAAATGAACCAACCCTTCTGGAACCACTCTCCTTTCTATACATTGCTCTTGGTTGTGGTGTTTCATAACAGCAACAGACAAGTAGCTGATACAGTGAGCATGTCCTATATGTTTGCTAAGCAAAAGGAAATGCACAGGATAAAATGAGTTACAAGGAGGTTGCTGACTTCCTAAACACTGGCAACTATCTATGTGGACCTTCCCTAACTCCCCCATGGCAAACCTCTATAAATATAACACTTCCCCCACTTTGGAAGCCAAAGTCAAATGCTTCTCCTTTCTGGAACAATTCTCAGAAAGTAATTTGAGCATTCAGAATAATGCTTGATGCACTTACTTGTAAATGCAATGTTTGTGGAAAGAATTTATGACTAGAAGCTGATCAGCTGGACATCTTCTCAGTCTATACCCACAGACCATGGGATCTGCCAGCTGTCTTCTGCATCTCAGAAGTAGGCTACCTCTTACAGTTGTCTGCAGCTTCTGATTTTCCTCCTTGGAAAGAATAAAGAAGGGGCAGGAATGTAGTGTGATTTGCCTCTCCAGCTGCCATAAGTGACCACAAGCACATCACAGGAAACATCATGGTTTACTTTCTTTAATGGTGGATTTCTGTTCCTTTACTCTAGCATCTCTCTGAGTGAGCTTGTGCTCCTGTCCAAGCTTTGTAGCCAACTCCAGATCTGGAAAACATACAATGCTTGAAATGACTGCAAATTATTTCTGTGATTTTTGTTATTATTGTTGTGAGTACCTAAACAAGGCAATGTAACTTCTTTTCCCAGCTACTAAAATATTTCCTTATACAGTGACTAAATGTTACTGCCCATTTGATCACCACTTTGGTACTGATAATGACTGCCTTAAAAGCCATAGTTGTTAATCTCACTACTAGTGGTCTGTGTCTGAACATCACCAAGGAGAACATCTGCTCATTGGAGGAAAAGCCAACAGCAGTCTCCGGAATCCCACAGACTTGTGCATCCCCTCCTCCTCTGCCCCAATTTAAAATTTAAATGACTCCAAGTCAGAGAAAGCAAACTCTTGTCACCAGATGCCACTTGCTGCATTCCAAGAGCCCATCTGCTCCACTAAATGCCTCCATCGGCCACTTCATACAAGGCTCTAGAAGGAGTTTCTAAATTGGTTTGGGTTTCCTCCAGTTTGTTAAGCTGATTTTCACAGGCAACCAGCCTTGTGAACACGGCAGTAATTGATACGTCATACTCATTCACTAATCATCCAGGGCCAACATGTGAGCACTTATTTCCCCCCATGTCATTTTGCTGAGAAGGAGCTATCCAATCCCAGCTCTCATTAACAATGTGAAGTCATCTTGGAGCCAGAGCAAACACTGAAGCATCTGTTGTGGTTTAAATGTGAAAGGTCCTGGAGGCTGCTGTGTTGAATACTTGGTCCCCAGTTAGTGATGTTGTTTTGAAAGGTTGTGGAATTTGAAAAAGCTGAGTAATATTTGAAAGCATAGCGCACTTCCTCTTTCCTGACAGCAAAACAACCAATCATCTTATGCACTGTCACAACGCCCTCTTTTTTTTTTAAACCTTTATTTAGTACTTCATTATGTCTCTGTTACTACCCACTCCCTCCACCTCCTCCTGGACCCTCCTTCCCACCCTCTACCCCCTCTCCCTCCCATCCCATCCCTCCTGTGTGGGCTGTCTCCATGTATCAGCCTGCCTCAGTTTGTTAGTCACATGAGATCTAAGAGCTTCCTCTTGCACAGGAGGCATACAAGGCAGTTCCACTAGGGTAGAGTGTCCCACTAGCAGGTAACCAAGTATCTATTTCTGCTCTTTTGGGTCTATTGATTGTAGGATGGTTATCCTGTACTGTATGGCTAAAATCCAGTTATAAATGAATATATGCCATGTGTATCTTTCTGAGTCTGAATTAGCTCACTCATGAGCAAAAGTTAGTTCCATCCATTTGGTTGCAAATTGCATGATTTCCTTGTTTCTGATAGCTGAGTAGTATTCCATTGTATAAATGTACCACAGTTTTTTATCCATTCTTTAGTTGAAGGACATCTGGGTTGTTCCCAGTTTCTAGCTATTACAAATAAAGCTGCCATGAAGATAGTTGAGGAGATGTCCCTGTGGGTTGGTGAGGAATCTTTTGGATATGTAGCTCAGGCCCTAAGACCAACAATCAATAAACGGGACCTCATGAAACTGAAAAGCTTCTGTAAGGCAAAGGACACTGTCATTAAAACAAAACGACAGCCTACAGATTGGGAAAAGAACTTCACCAATCCAACATCTGGCAGAGGGCTAATATCCAAATTCTATAAAGAACTCAAATTAAACACCAGCAAACCAAGTAACCCAATCAAAAAAATAGGGAACATATCTAAACAGAGAATTCACAAAGGAGGAATCTAAAATGACCAAGAGACACTTGAAGAAATGCTCAACATCCTTAATCATCAGAGAAATGCAACTCAAGATGACTCTGAGATTTCCATCTCACTCCTGTAAGAATGGCTAAGATCAAAAACTCAAAAGACAGCATATGCTGGTGAGGCTATGGAGAAAGGGGAACCCTTTGCTGGTGGGAGTGCAAACTTATACAACCACCATGGAAATCAATTTGGTGATATCTTAGAAAACTTGGAATAGCTCTACCTCAAGACCCAGCCATACCACAACGCCCTCTTAAGCATGCTGAGCTGTCTTCTTTCTTAAGCTCTAAGCCAAAACACACCCTACCTCCCTCAAGTAGTTACTTGCTGGGTATTTGGGGCTGGAGAGAGGTGCTCAGCAGTCAAGCACCCTTGCTGCTCTTACAGAAGATCAAGATTCAATCCTCAGCACCAACATGCACCCACAACCATTTGTAACTACAGTTCCAGGAGGATCTAACCCCTCTTCTAGCCTTCACAGGCACAACACTCATGTGGTGACCACACATATAGGCAAAACACTTATATGCATAAAAGAAGAATAAATAAATATTTGATAATGTATTTTATAAAAAATTATTTCAGTGAAAGTGTTAAATTTCAAAACACTGCTGATTTTAGAGCCTCATTTTGATACTTACATGACTGTGGTGAGGAGAGTAATGATTTGGTTATATGAATACGTGTGCTCCTTTTTTTCTTCACTTTTTGGAATCTAAAAAGAAACAATAAAATAATACTTATACGACTGTAATCATATGTATTTGTTCATTTATTGTTTCTTTGTTGTTTTTTGTTTCGGTTTGGGGGGGGTGTTTGTTTATTTGGAGTATGTGGTGTGTGTGTGTGTGTGTGTGTGTGTGTGTGTGTGTGTGTGTGTGTCTTTTTTATGTTAATCTCCTAGGAAGGTCTCCTGGGTTTCTCAAAGAATCTTTGGCCAGAGCACACCCAATGAAGACTGAACATTACCAAGACTTTACCACCAACCCTGTCCCCTCTCTGGAGCCCTTTGACCTCTCTAGTTATAATCTTAGGGGAGACAAAGTCCTAGTTAGTGGTACATACCTGCAATCCCATCACTTGCAAAATGGAAACAAGAAGATAAAGAGATGAAGATCAGCCTCACAGATGCATAGTAAGTTTGAGACTAGCTTAAGTTATACAAAACCCTATCTCAAAAAATAAAATAATATAAAGTAAAGCAAGCCACTTGTGTGAAAATTCCATAATGAAACCTGTTGCTTCATGTGGCAACTGAAAAAAAAATTCAAATCATAAAGTCTGAAAAAATAATATAGCTATAGTAACATACTGTAATTTAAAAAAAAAGAAAGAAAAGAAATGAAGAGTCTGGAGAGATGACTCAGATTTCAAGTCCTACCATCCATATCTGGTAGCTCACAATTGCCTGTAACTCTAGCTGCAAATAATCTGATGCCTCTGACCTTTGTAGGCACTGCATTTACACACACACACACACACACACACACACACACACACACACACATACACGTGCATATGTGTGCGTGCATGCATTTAAAAAAAATTTAAATACAGAAAGCATCAAATCATCTCTGGGTCTAGCTTGAGTTGCTGTTAAACTTTCTGCTTCTGTTTTTGGAGGAAAACATAGTGTGATTCCTCTATTACTTAAATGCTTATTTAATTCAACAAGAGGGTTGAATTAAAGTGCTCAAAAGTTCTTAAACTTAGTGAGATGTGGAGTCTTGGCATGGGGAACTTCACAATGCAGTCTCCAGAGCCATGTTGCAGCAGCTGGAGGGCAGGAGTCATCATTGTCACCACACAGAAAGGAACCATTCCTTCTGCCATAACAAGCAGACCCCATTCCCTGCAGCTCTGTCCCTTCTCCTGGGCTCTGTGAGAATGCCCTCTCTTGTCTGATATTGAGTCTCAATATCTTTGCTTAGTGTTCTACTTCCACCCTTCTTACAGTGTCTTGTGCTTGCCTGCCTTATCTGTAGTAACCAAACCAATTCTCTGGTCTAACTTGTACTTAATGGCCTTCACATCCTGTTTCTAGCCCCAACCTTGCCAATACCACATCATGTGTCTAGTTACCTGCAGAGAGATATGCATACATTCAAAGCCGGACTCTGTATTCTTGATAAGGGGTTTGATAGAAACCTCTCTTTGCGAAGAGGACTGCAATCCCAGAAGCAGAAACAAATAGTAACCCTTAGGCTTCTACTAAGTCAGCACTCACATCCTATTAGTTATCATTCCTGTCCATTCTATTTCTTTTTCTGCCTCTTCCCTCTTGCCTATATTGGCATGTACTTCCTATGGCATCTCCAGTTTAGCAGCTCTGAAATCCACCCTTTATGCTATTCATAACTACTCTTTACAAACCCATATCTGATATTGCTCCTTTGGCTCCAGGTTTGCTATGTGATTGATCTCAAGATGTTCGACATAATAGCACAAGGCCCTTAATGGCTACCACCCAAACTGCCACTACACTTACCACACAGCACATGCACCCTAACTTTCCATCCCACTTTCCAAAATGACTACCCCACCTACTCCCAAAGCAGCTTCTTAGTCTGTGCTGTCTCAAAAACAGGCCTCTCAGACAAGAATTCCTGTTAGAAAAAAATTGCAAAAGATTAGACACTAAAAGAAAAAAGAAGCAGAAAGATTGACAAGCAACCTGTTTAGTTCATCCTCATTAGCTCTATCCAACCCTGTTTCTGAGCAACTTACAATTCCACAAACTGTAGAAGACAGTCATTAATGCCAATAATTCTTACCACACCAACACATGCTATGTCTGCTGAAACGCAACAGATGATCATCCGGTAGATATTGTCCAATTTTCCAGTTTTTCATCTATTTATAAAGTTACTTCACATGTCTGTACAGTAGCTTTGAATTCTCTTTTGATTATGTTTGTCATACTAACATATAAAATACAAGATAGTCAGAATTGAATGCCAAGTAGACAATGATTTCATACTGGAAAATTATAAGCTGTTTATCTGAAGGTCAAGTTTAACTAGAAATCCTGTACTTCAATAATCATGCCTTTGATTCAGATTAGACATCTTACTGGTTGTCTTGTTAGTAAGTAAAGTGAGAATTTTAATATGAATTCATTTCATATTGTATCAAAGTCTGGGTTCTTCCTTAAAATTATCCTTAATTGCATACTTGTCATTTCTTTGAGAAGCAGAGGAATAGGGAACTGAGATAGAGAAGAGAGTCAGCTACTAAGTCACTAGCGTAGGCAACTGAAGCTTATTCCATGGGGAGCTCCCATTAGTGAGGTAAGCATTCCTTGGTGGGAGGCCGATGAGGGACTTATGGACACTCTCCACACATCCTCAATTTGTCCCAGCCTCGATCCGCCCTGGCCTTAGGCCGTGCACCTAAAAATGAAGGCTACTTGGAAAGGAATAACTTCAAGTGTGTTCCCCCTGTTGTGCGGTGAGCAAAGAATCAGCTCCAATGGTAAATGAGGCATTTTCCTTCAATGCCATAACAAAATAAAACTATAGGCAAGCCATCAACTCCTTTGTCTCTCTCCCCTCTCTGCCTTTGCATCCAATCACATACTCCCATCATGATCTGCCCTCACCACAACCAGAAATCACAGAGCTCAGTGACCAGGGACTGGGACCTGTGGGAAACTGGGATCCAAAATAACATTTTCTTTATTAAGTCAGTTGTTCAGATATTTTGTCATAGTTATGAAAGCTGACACCAGAATAGGCACACTGCAGGCTTCCATCAGCATCTCCAGAGAGCCTTATGAAAGCATGACTAGAATGTACACTTATTCTCCTTCAAACTAAATAATAATTATCTATTATTTCATTAAATAATAATAATTAATAATGCACTATCCATCCACCTTTTTAAAGACTTTAGTGTAAGTGTGTGTGCATGTGTGTGCCTGTGTACCTGTGTACCTGTGTGCCTGTGTGCATGCATGCATGCCTGTGTGCCTGTGTGTGTGCGTGCATGATTGCATGTGTGTGTGCGTGAGTGATTGCATGTGTGTGTGCATGTGTGTGCCTGTGTACCTGTGTGCCTGTGTGCCTGTGTGTGTGTGTGCATGTGCGTGTGTGTGTGTGTGTGTGTGTGTGTGTGTGTGTATGTGTGTGTTTCTATGTGCACATATGCTGACCTGCATTTAGGTGCCTGTAGGGGCCAGACAAGGGTATCAGACTCCCTTAGCTGTAGTGACAGGCACTTGTAGACAACTCAGTGTGGGTGGTTAGAACCAAATTCAGGTCCTCTGCAGGAACAACAGGTTCCTTAGTTTCTGAGCTTTTTCTTTAGCCTCAATATCCCATTCACCTTCAAAATAATACCTTTGCTACTTCCCAAGGGCAATGATAGTCCATTGTTTTATAAGTGTGTTACTTTTCATAAAACTCATCCAATAGAAATTTTGACAAATATTACATTTAATTTAATTTTCTAAACACGCGTACCTCCTCCAACAAAGTATGAAGTTCTGAACAGGACAGAACAGGGAAGTTCTGTGAGAGGTAGAAATCAGAATAAGACAATGAATGAAGAGAGATGATTTTCTAAGATGTGACTTGTCTTATTCTTTTCAATAGGAAATGTTTCTGATCACCTATATGCTTGGTTCTGAAGCATGTTAGGAGTACTGTGGTGGTGCTGTTTACCATGGTCTCCTATAAAGTAAATACCTCCTAGAAGCAGCAGCAAATGTTCCTTCTGAAGCAATCAGCTTTGAAAGGTACCAGCAGTGCTGTTGGCTCCCTCCAACGAGGCCACAATTGCATTGTATCTCCTATGCAATTAAGATTTTCACACCCTTGCCAAGGTTGGTAGGTATACAAAGTCATAATTAAAGTCATTCCCTTTTAAGCTGCTTACCAGGAGAGCCTCAAAAGCATGAAAAGAAAAAAAAACTAATGTAAAACTTCCTTTTGTATCTCAGCATAACATCAGATTGCCCAAAATATAAAATGACTTGTTTTGTCAACCCAATAATGAGGTCCTGAACACTGCTGTCACTATTACCTGAGATTTGGTAATTTTTTTGTTTAAAAGCTGAGAAATAGAAAACAAGAATCATGTAGGCTAGCCAGTTAAGAAGTGTTGGAATCTGTGAGTAATTAAGAAAGCATGGTTACATTGTACAGTTTTGGCCTCTTTGTCAAAAATTAAGTGACCATAGGTGTGTGGTTTCATTTCTGGGTCTTCAATTCAATTCCATTAATCCACTGGTCTGTTTTTATACCAGTACCATGCTGTTTTTATCACTATTGCTCTGTAGTACAGCTTGAAATCTGGGATGGTAATGCCTCCAGATGTTTTTTGTTTTTTGTTTTTTTTTTATTGTACAGGATTAATTTAGCTATTCTGGGTTTTTTGTTATTCCATATGAAGTTGAGAATTTCTTTTTCCAGGTCAATAAAGAATTGTGGTGGTATTTTGATAGGAATTGCATTGAATCTGTATATAGCCTTTTGCAGGATGGCCATTTTTATTATGTTGATCCTACCTATCCATGAGCATGGGAGATCTTTCCATCTTCTGATGTCCTCTTCAATTTCTTTCTTCAAGGACTTGAAGTTCTTGTCATACAGGTCTTTCACTTGCTTGGTTAGAGTTACCCCAAGTTATTTTATATTGTTTGTGGCTAAGGACAGCATCTTCAACAAATTTTGCTGGTCTAACTGGATGTTGACATGTAAAAAGCATGAAGTTAGACCCATACTTATCACCTTGCACAAAACATAAGTCCAAGTGGATCAAAGACCTTAACATAAGGCCTGACACACTAAATCTATTAGAACAGAAAGTGGGGAAAACCTTAGAACTCATCAGCACAGGTGACAACTTCCTGAACAGAACACCAACAGCTCAGGATCTAAGACCAACAATCAATAAATGGAACCTCATGAAACTGAAAAGCTTCTGTAAGGCAAAGGACACTGTCATTCGAATAAAACGGCAACCTACAAATGGGGAAAAAATCTTCACCAACCCCAAATCTGACAGAGGGCTAATACCCCAAATTTACAAAGAACTCAAGAAACTAAATGCCAAGAAACCAAATAATCCAATCGAAAAATGGGGAACAGAGCTAAAGAGAGAATTCACAAAGGAGGAGTTCCTAATCATCAGAGAAATGCAACTCAAGACGACTCTGAGATTCCATCTCACACCTGTCAGAATGACTAAGATCAAAAACTCAAATGACAGCACATGCTGGCTAGGGTGTAGAGAAAGGGGAACATTCCTCCATTGCTGGTGGGAGTTCAAGCTTGTACAACCACTATGGAAATCAGTCTGGCGATATCTTAGAAAACTTGGAATAGCTTTACCTCAAGACCCAGCCATACCACTTCTGGGTATACATCCAAATGATTCCTCACCAAACCACAAGAACATTTCCTCATCTGTGTTTATAGCAGCCTTATTTGTAATAGCTAGAAAGTGTAAACAACCCAGATGTCCCTCCACTGAGGAATGGATTTAAAAAAACCTGTGGTACATCTACACAATGGAATACTATTCAGCATCAGAAACAATGAAATCCTGCAATTTGCAGCCAAATGGATGGAACTAGAGAAGCTCATCCTGAGTGAGCTAACCCAGACTCAGAAGGATGCACATGGCATCTATTCATTTGTAATCGGATTTTAGCCATATAGTACAGGATAACTATACTATAGCCAATGCACCAAAGGGAAAAGGAACATAGACTTTGTTACCTGACCATGAGACACTGTGCCTTTGTGGGGCTGCCTTGTAGGCCCCTGGTGTATGAGGAAGCTCTTGGCCCTCACATGACTGCTGAACTGGGGCAGGGGACCGTTATGTAGGGACACTCCACTCCAGAGGAGTGGGATGGAAGTGATATGGGGTAGAGGGTGGGTGGATGGGACTGGGAGGGGTGGAAAGAGGGTACTGTGATGAAGATGTAACCTGAAGTAATAAATAAACATAAAAAAAGAAAGCATGGTTACTATAATTACTGAAAGTAAATACCTTGGTATTAATCAAGTATTTTTAACTGATAGATTTTTTTTATGTAAAGAAATTTAAGAGTTTTAAGGATTATAGAGGATAGAAGATAGAAGAAGAGAGGGAAGGAAGGAGGGAGGGAGGGAAGGAGGGAGGGAGGGAGGGAGGGAAGGAGGGAAGGAGGGAGGGAGTAGAATAGAGGAGAAAGAAGGAGGAGGGGAGCTAAGGGAAGGGAAAGGAATAACAGGATAGCCAGTGCACTTCTCCCCTCTGACAGGGGTGACAGGGATGTGGAGGACCTTCTGACCAGGATCTTGACCAGGAAGTATAGCAGGTCTTTCTACACTCAAATGCCCAATGGGATAAGAAAATCTGAAATGCTCATCAGAACCTGAAAAGCAGAGGGTAACACTAACTGCATCTGCATCCTATTTTGAGCACCTTATCACTTTTCAATACCTTTCTCTCCCTTCTGTAGGAAAAAATAGTATCAAATTTTGATAGAGGAATAAGTTCAAACTTCATCCAATATTAAGGAATTCAAACAATGAACAAAAAAGGGTAACAAAAGACACATACATATTTTATAACGCATCACAAGTAATATTTTTAAAATGCCACACCATGTCTATATTTAAGTTGTTCAATATTGATTAAAAGAATATATAAATCATATATTTGAAAATACAGATGATAGATACTTTGATATAGAGTCTAGAGTCTCAAAATAGTAAGTGCACCTATGCTTAGTAGTGAGATTCTGCTGAAGAGAAAAAAAATTTCACTTGTAAGCAGATATCAACTGGAGATAGATTCTGGGTTAGGGATGGGGTGTGTCCAAGTCTTCTCTTGTTATTGAAATCCCATCTAGTGTAGATTAGTGCAGACTTCATGCATGCTGCGCAATCTCTGTGAGTTCATATGGACTTTGGTCCTGTTGTGTTTAGAAGGCATTGTCTTGTGTGTGTGTGTGTGTGTGTGTGTGTGTGTGTGTGTGTGTGTGTGTGTGTGTTGTTTGTTTTTGGTTTTTTGTTTGTTTGTTTTTGGTTTGGGGAGTTGTTTTATTGTTGTTTGGTTTGGTTTGGTGTGTTCCACCTTCCTTGGATCTTACAATCTTTCTGCATCTTCCTCCACATGGTTCCATGAACCCCAAGAGGAGGTATTTGATGGAGACATCCTATTTAGGATTGAGCATTCCAAGTTCTCTCACTCTCTGCACATTATCTGGGTCTCTGTATTTGTTCCCTTTTGCTACAGATACTGCATTTGTACTCATCTCTGATGATGGCTGAGCAAAGCAATTATTTAAATTAGTATATAATAATGTCATTAGGAGTCATTTTATGGCTTCAATCCTTTAATCGAACAGTAGTATTTGGTCTTCCTCTAGGTCCCTGGTCTGTCTGGTCTCTAGTTCTTGGTCACCTAAGACATTTAGGCATGGTTCAATCTCATAAAGTGCACCTAAAGATTCAATCAGATATTGTATGGTTATTCGCACAAGCTTCATGTGACTATTGTACTAGCATATTTTTCAGGCAAGTTATCATTGTAGTTCAAAGAGTTTGTAGCTAGGTTGAGGTTCACCTTTCTCTTTTGGTAGGATACAAATACATTCCAGTACCATGAACACTAGTAATATCCTAGGTTGTTTGGGGGTTCCCATAGGGACACTGTGACTAGGAACTTGAGTAGATGTAACCCACTCTCGGCACTGAAATCTTCATTTGGTGATGACAAATGTCCAGTTGGGGCTCTGTCTCCTCTGTTATTTGACAATTTTATTTAGATCACTTTCATACATGTATATATTTTAAGAAGCTTCTACTGTATTTGGTTTCCATATGACCCTTCAACTTGACCTTAGTTTTAGCTGTCCCTTTCCAGACTCCCTTTCTTACCCACTCTTCCCTGTACCATCCCCCCTTCCCTGCCCCTCCATATTTGACCTTCCCATTCCAGCACACACAGCCATGCATCCACAACTATCTATTCTGTTTCTCCTTCCTAGGGAGATCCTTGTCTCCGTTCACTAGTCCCTTACGTTACACCTAACCTCTGTGGTTATATGGATTGTAGCTTACTTACAAAACATAACAGCTAACATCCAGACATAAGTAAATACATACCATATTTGTCTTTTGGAGTGTGGGTTACCTCACACAAGAGGAATGTTTCTAGTTCCATCTACTTATCTGAGAATTTAGTGATTTCATTTTTAACAGTTAATACTCCATTGTGTAAATGAACAACATTTTCTTTATCTTTTCATCAATGGATAGACATCTCAGCTTTTTTCCAATTCTAGCTATTATGAACAGAGCAGCAATGAACATAGTTGAACAAGTGTCTCTGTAGCCAGATATAGAGTCCATGGGGTGTATGTCCAAGAGTAGCATAGCTGGCCCTTGCCATAGGCCTATTCCCAGATTTCTGAGGAACTGTCAAACTGCTTTTCATAGTGTCTGTACAAGCTTCCACTCCCACTGGCAATGGATGAGGGCCCCCTTACTCTACATCCTCATCAGCATGAGCTACCATCTGTTTTATTGATCTTAGCTATTCTGACTGATGTAAGATGAAATCTCAAGGTAGTTTTAACGTACATTTCTCTGATAACTAAGGGTGATGAACATTCCTTTGTTTCTTGGACATTTGTGTTTTCTCTGTTTATATCTGTACCCCGTTTTGAAGTTTGTTTTCCTCATTCCAGTTTTTTTAGTTCTTTATATATTTTAGAAATTATCCATCTAGTGTATGTGTAATTGGGAAAAATCTTTTCCCATTCTGCACCCTGTTGCTTTGTCCAAATGATAGTGTCCACTGCCATAGACAGCTATGAGGTCCCATTTATTAATTGTTGATCTTAGTGCCTGTAGTAATGGTGTTCTGTCCAGAAAGACTTTTCCTGTGTTGATGCATTCAAGACTATTCCCCAGTTTCTCTTCCATTTAAGATTTAGTGGTCTGGCCTTACATTGAGATCTTTGATAATGTCTTTACTTCTGTCAACAAAACTGATAATTCCTCTATTATAAGAGAAAGAATAATCAGCAACTTAAATCTACACCCCTTCTCAATGCACCTTATTATAAGTGTGAGATGCCAAGTTTTTAATTTTATTCATTTATTATTATTTTGATATTCTCAGAAGCTACTTGTAATTATTAAAGGAAGCAGGTTGTGGAGTTCTTTTGAGAGTTGGATTTGAGTGTGTTTAATCATTCATATGTGGTGAGAGGGTGTGTATTTGCCTTAGTGTACATATGGGGGTCAGGGGACAGCTTTGTACAGTCAGTTTTCTCATTCCTCCTTTACATTGGTTCCAGGAATCAGGCTGAGGTCATCAGGCTTACATCATAGTTCAGTAACTGTCTTAGCTTCAGAGCCATCTTGCTGACCCCATACTGGCAAGTCTTGAGCATTTTAAACAAAGCATGCAGCTTTAATAATCCACACCATTTTCATCCGCTCTGTTATGAAATGATAGATACAGGATGCTTAAGCCATATGTGAAGCTAGTTTCTCACAGCTAGAGCGAGTTGATCTAATGTGGGAATGACTGAATTTCAGATAGCTTATTATATTAATTACAGACATTGTAAAATATATGAAATATTGTCACAGGAAAATGGAACAGAAAATCCTCTTTAAAGTTTCAACTAACAAATAAATTAAGCTGAGTAAAACATTAGACCAGTTGACACTCAAATCTAAAATTTTAATTTGTTCTTTTATTTTGACATCATAATCTGCCACTTTACTAAACTAACATAAGCCCTAATTGCATTCCAAATATTTGTCCGTATACCCACAGGTAAGTAGTCCTCACCTTTCACTAAGGAAACTTCTCTGCAACCCACAGATAATTGCAGTAAATAAAAATGAATCAAACTTGATTTTTAAATACAATATAGGATAAATGGAACACTGATAATTCCATCTCATTGGCCACCAATGGTAATTAAAACCTAAAATATGCTTTTATGTTCTGAGCCACATAAAATGCCAATGAAATGTGATAGAGGTTTATAGAAGTCCTCTTCTTATTGAAAACAGACAGGTTAGTCAAAAAGTGCTTAATATTTTGAAGTTTATTTTATAATTTTTGCAGTTGGTATAAGCATTCATGTCAGAACAGAAGCACTCTCTCAAAAGAACCCCACAACCTACTTCCTTTCATAATTACAAGTAGCTCCTGAGAATATCAAAAGGAGAAGGGTGGGGGAAAGGAAAACGCAGATAACTAAATAAGAAGATAAGACAACAGCAACAACAAAACAGTTTTTTAAGGGAAAAAATTCTAAGCGGAATAATAAAGAAATAAAGACAAATGTAGAAATAAGAGAAATTAGAGTATGGCCAAATTTAGACAAAGGACATGGAATTGTTTAATGCTTAATTACATTGTGTATGTGTGTGTGTGTGTGTGTGTGTGTGTGTGTGTGTAAAACTTGTAAGTCAGGGGGCAGCTTCTGGAAATTGGTTCTTTCCTTCCACCATATTGACTCCAGGGATGGAATGCAAGTCACTAGGTTTGGATGCCATTAACTTTACCTGCTGAGCCAACTCACCATCCTGGGAGGTTTTTTGTTTTGTTTTGTTTTGTTTTTTTTTAAATCAAAATCAGTCACAATGCAGAGTTGTAGAGCCCAGTTCTAATGAACATATCTACAAAACAACTCCTGTAGCTGAAGCTCAGGGGATATTCAAGAAGAGAGAATGGAAAGATTGTGAAAGAAAGAAGATCAGGGAGTTTCCTGTGACTCTGCTGTAGTTATAGTATGATCTTAAAAATGAAAGAAATATTTTATGAATTAAGAAAATGGTGATTCTAAATTAAAAAAAGCTTTAGTCTATTTTCAAAATGTGATTTTTATGCTAAACTGAACTCAATTATTATTTTTGTAATCTTAAAAGAAGCTTGATTCTTCTTTGCTCTCTGTTGCATATACACAGTAATTAAATCATCCTCCAATGCTCAGGAACCAGCCCAGTGTGTATTTCACTAAACACTTTTCTGCCTTGCCTAAATGCAACAACCTTAACAGAGAAGTTCCTGCTGCAGGGCTGCCTAAGCCCACGTTAACTGCAAGGGAGGGCACAGCAAGGGTTGATGCATGGCTGCAGCCAACCTAACACATACTACAGAGTTTCACGCCCTGGGTGGCCCCTCATTCCCAGGTGCAGCTCCTAACCAGTGAGTGACTCCCATGCATGGACAGCCAGAATAAATGGCAGTGATCCTGTGAGGTGAAAGATGGCAGAAAGAGATTAGTTGTAGTAACTAAGAAAGAGGAAACTTTGGAGAACAGAACAGTACTGTCCAGAGTTCTTTCTGAAGTGCTGAACCATGACTGAGGAGTGTGTTCTCCTGTCAATCATAGTAAGTGCAATTGCAGAGAATTGGAAATACAGAGTGACTCAGAAGACTTCATTGTACTTACAGTAGCTTATCACTTCTATCTATCTATTATTAGTGTGTGTGTGCATGCTCATGTGTGTGGGGGGGGTGTATGTGGTGTATGTGATTGTGCGCTTTTTAGAATTGCTAAGAGTTGGTTCCTGCCGTCTTTCTTTTTGAGGCAGATTTCTTTTTCTTTTTTTTTTTTTTAAAGCTTATTTATTACTTTGTTACCTCCCAGGCCTCTGGGGTGGGGTGTCTCTGTGTATCAACCTCCCTCCCTCCCTCAGTTCATTAGTCACATGAGGTCTAAGGGCTTCCTCTTGCACAGGAGGCATACATGGCAGTTCCACTAGGGTGGGGTGTGCCAGTTTCTCTTACTCCTGCTGTGCTGACTACTCCAGGCTAGCTGGTTTGAGAGCTTCTAGATCATTCTGCTTCCTGCTACCCATCTCACTGTAAGAGTGCTGGGAATGCAGATGCACTTTTACTTCATCTGGCTTTTCTTTTTTTAATGTGGGTTCCAGGGATCAAACCCAGATTGCCAGGCTGTGAAGCTTGTACTTTCCCCTGCTGAGCCATCCCTCTGTGCCCAAATATCAGGTAACTCAATGAAAAGAGAGAGGAGTAGGAGACCAAAGCATGGTGCTAGAAAAATCCATTCAGCCATTAACCAGAGCAATACTGGGAAACTATTTCTTAAATACTTCTATTGAACTGGCACATAGGGAGTTCTGCAGGCAAAAATACCTTTGCACAAGCTTGCTCTAGAAACCTTATGTGTGAATGTCACAATTATTACACTCTCTGAAACCTGGCCTTCACAATACCTGAAGACAATGGGCAGGAAATTTTGAATCAGCATCCTTCAAATGTGGTTTGAGCCAAGACCAGAATAAGTAGACTGGCTTAACAGAGGACTCCAAATTCTTTCTACTCCAAAACCTGTTGTGCATCACTGTAGACAAAGAGAGGACTCAAATGATCACTTGTTAAATGAATGAGTAGTTAAAGGAAGAATTCAATTGCCATGTGATTAAGTTCCCCAAGTATGTATATGAAGTCCCCATATACAAGTAATACAAATGATTCTATATTACAAGAATACAAAATTCTGACATGTCTGCAATGTACCAATGTGCGTGTGTCTGTGTGTGAGTGTGTTGTATGTGAGTGCTGCTTTTTTAGAACTGTTTAAGGTTAGTTTCTGCCTTCTTTCTTGTTGAGATAGGCTCTACCTTATTTCTGCTATGCTACCTACTCCAAACTATCTGACCTGAGAGCTTCTAGATCATTCTACATTCTGTCTTATGTCTGGCAACTGCATGATTATCATCCATTAGGGAACCAAATCCACAGAAGATTTTGAGAAAGAGGTTAATCACAACAGTCTGTGAAAAAACTAAACAGTGTTAAATATACAGACTGGAAAGAAATAGAAGTGATTTAGAAATAGAAGTCTCAAAGGAGACTGTGAGAGCAGATGCAGCTCCAGAGCAGGTTAAAGCAATGTACTTGCTGTTGGTCCTAACTTGAAAACATACATTTCTAGAATGTACAATGCTCCAACAGGAATTTTGCACCTATCCATTCCTTCCTCCTTATAAATCTCCCCATCCAGGCATCCCTTATAGAACTTGTATACATCATTTTCCTGCCCATGTAAGTATGGTAGAAAAAAGTACAGTGTGTCTTACTAACTCTCCAAATACTTTACTACCATGGCTTCCCACACCATATTCAAATAAAGTGCAGAAGTCCTGAGACAAAAAATAAATTGGGACAGCGCTGCAGAACTTCTCAAGTCCTAACTTTCCCCATATACCTTTGAGTTGCTGGCAAGGGGACAGCAACTCAATGTGACAGCTTTTCTCAAGATCAAGCATCATTGCCCTTCCCTCAGGAAGTTTATTCCCTAAGGACCAGTTACCCCGAGTACAGAAAATGTAACACTGCTCTAAAGATTCATTCAGTGAAGTAGTATTATAGAGGATGGGAAGATGGTTCGGTGAATAAGAGTATTTGTTGTGCAAGCATAAGGACGTGAGTTCAAATCCCCAACAGCATAAATAGCCAGTCACAGCGCAGCCACTTGTACCTGTAATCCTAGCACTGTGGGTGGGCATAGACAATAAGAGTTCTGGGACTTCTTGGCTGCTAATCGAGCTTCAGGTTCAGTGAAAGATTCTGCTCAAAGGACAGGGACACCCTTACATTTTGCTCTGACATTGCATGTACACCATATGTTCATATGCAGACAAACAGACACACACACACACACACACACACACACACGACTGTCTCCATAATAATCAGTCCCACCTTATAATTTTGTTATATGACTTACAGTTTCTTTGGCATTCCAGTACTGCCCCAGCGACTGTGAAGTCTTCTGTTTAAGCCCCTGTATTTGCCATGCTTCTGCTCAGACCCCCTTTAAGTTTACACCAGAAATCCTCCTTGTTAATACAATGCCATTGCTTCTCCGTTTGTTGACCCTTTGACCCACATCAGTATGGAACGCATCAGACACCTTCCCACATTGCCCAGTGTGTCTCTAAGCTTAGGCTTGGTTGCTCCTCAGGAGTCCACAAACTCAACCTTGTGACATTCACAAAGCCTTGTTGATTGCTTGTGTCATCTGTCTGTTCAGATTATCTTCAGTTTTCCTCCAAGTCATCTCTTTTCTTGGAGCCAGACTAAGAAGCGTTTCTGAAACATGCCAGTCTTCAGTCAGGAGGAAACTTCACAATGACCTTCAAAATGTCCACCTGGTGAAGTAAACATCACCTCCACTCATACACCTTTAGATTAAAAGACAGTCTCATCAATAAAATTCATGCAAGCAGAACAGAAAAGTTTACTCATAACAGACAAGGGACAGTAAATACCGTAACATAAAATTCTCCCTTGGTTTTGAGTTTCTCCTTCCCAGTTTAGACATTATAAGCAAGTAGCAAATCAATTTAGCAAATCACCCTGCCTTGAACATCTAACCCAAGAGTAAAGTATATACTTATTGAAAATTTTTTATTAATTTATTTTTTTCAAGTTATATCTTGATCAAAGTCTCTCCCCCTCTTCCCCTTTAGGTCCCATTCTCCTTCCCTCCCTCTTTTCCATCTCCATTCTCTCCTTTTCCTGGGATGGGGAGACCCCACGTATTAAACTCCCTCAGTTCATCAGTCACATGAGGGCTAAGAGCTTCCTCTTGTACTGGGGCTTGATATGGTAGCCCAGCTAAGGTAAAATGTTCCACTAGCAAGCAATAGGGTCCATAACTCACTGCTTGGTGAAGTTTTTCATATGATACTTAAGCTAGGTTACTGTCTGTTTGGGTCTGTTGGTTGTAGGATGGTTGTCCTGTGCCATATGGTTAATATCCAATTATAAGAGAGTACATACCATTTGTATCTTTCTGGGTCTGAGTTAGCTCACTTAGGATGAGCTAACTAATTTTTTCTAGTTCCATCCATTTGGTTGCAAATCGCATAATTTCTTTGTTTATGATAGCTGAGTAGTATTCCATTGTGTAAATGTACCACAGGTTTTTTTTTTTTTAATCCATTCTTGAGTTGAAGGGCATCTGGGTTGTTTCCAGTTTCTGGCTATTATGAATATAACTGCTATGAACATTGTTGAGGTGATGTCCTTGTAGTTTGGTGGAGAATCTTTTGGATATATGTCCAGGAGTGGTATGGCTGGGTCTTGGTATAGAACTATTCCCAATTTTCTAAGATATTGTCAGATTAATTTCCATAATAGTTGCATAAGTTTGCACTCCCACCAACAATGTTCCTATTTCTACACATCCTCACCAGCATGTGCTATCTCTTGAATTTTTTATCTTAGCCATTCTGAAGGATGTGAGGTGGAATCTCAGAGTTGTTTTCAGTTGCATTTATTTCCCTGAGGACCAAGGTTGTTTAACATTTCTTCAAGTGCCTCTTGGCCTTTAGAGATTCCTCTTTTGTGAACTCTCTGTTTAGTTCTGTACCCCATTTTTTATTGGATTATTTGGTCTGTTGGTGTTTAATTTTGAAGTTTCATTTTTAACCCTATATTCCAACAGATATTCAGTCTTGAAATTTGTTGCCCTATCAATTTTCTATTAATTAAAATTCTGAGCAGTGCCTTGTTCCTGACTCTGGAATATGAAACGTCCATCTTTTTCCCCTCATCAAATGATACAGGAGTGTAGAAAATGATATATCCACTTCCTAAGCAGAGGTAAATACCTCACTCAGCATCTATCTACTCCCTAATTCCTGATAGCCCTGATGTTAATTGAACATGTGAGAAAACTAAAAATTTTGTCTGGTAAACATAATATTTAATCATGAACCTCAAAATGAATAGTTCACAATTTATACCTGTTTACTGTGCCACACAATAAGGATTATGTGTTCCATAAAAAGCCAGATAAACTGTGTGTTAAGGTTTATTTTTATCACAATAATAAACTATGCATATATATTTACTTATTGCTAAGGAAATCATGAATCATCCACTGTAATTAAGGATCATGATGATGATGTACAGCACATGGTTAATAAAATTGTTCATCATGGTCTTGAACAAACTGTGACCCCCACCAATGATCAAAATGCCTGCTGTTTTATTCAATTAAATAAAAGTTACAGCTTTTCTCTCTAAACATAAACTGTTCCTTCCACAGTAAAAGTTTAATGTATAAAGTTAGCAGAAAAAAAATGGAGAAAAATGAAGAATACATTCAAGACTTAAGTTGGTGAACTTCATGGAGATTGTTAACTTGTGCTACAGGTGAGTACCCTCTCTTGAGTCAATGAAAATATGTACTAAGTGAACTAAGAAGTGAGTTCTCACAACCAGAATAAATCAAGATGTAAACAAGTTATAACTGAACACTTGATGAAGTGAACATATGATGAAGCACTATTCACAAATTATATCACTTCTTAGTGACCAAAATTATCTCTGTTCTATTTACTGTATGGTATAATTTCTTGATATGAAGAAAATAAAGTTAGAGCTGGTAGACCGAAGAAGATAAGCAATTACATAGACCCTGCAAATAGGAATTTTCCACAATGAAAAAGATTTAGGCATTACCTAGGCTCACTTTGGTATCCAATCCTACAGATACCATCTTATTGCATTCTGTGTGCTTGGAATAGCTGAGTGATAAGTTGAATACAATGAGAGTGGATGCCCACTGGAATATGAAATTGGCAGCATGAAGTCCAACCTTCTCCCTTAATACACTCATGAAGTCAGACCCAGGGAAAGGAGACATCTGTCCTGACAGCTCTGTAAATGTGTCTTTGACAGTAAGTTTGGGAACTAGCTGCATATCACTGTCCCTGTAAATCCGCATAAGAGACCTTGTACCTGTTGGTCAAGCCTGAGCCCTTGGGAGACCACTCCACATCTTTATCCACCTCATGTTCTCCAAGTAAAGAATACAGTGAGTTTTGGTTAATGGATCATTTAGGCTCTCCAAGACTTTGATGTCACACTAATAAACTTAGCTAGGTGACATACAATGGTATGAGGGATCTGACAGAAACTGGACAGCATACAACACAAACAGAATTTAGAACACCGGCTATGGCTGGGTCTCTGCTATGCTCTCCTTCCTGTCCTGCTCTTCCAGTTCTGCCATTGTAGCTTCAGAATATTGCTTTTTTTAATGTTTATATATTACCTCAGGTTACATCTCCATCACAGTGTCCTCTTTCCATCTCTCTCAGTCTCACCCTCCCACTCTCTACCCCTCTCCCTTCCATCCCACTCCTCCAGAGTGCAGTGTCCCTACATAACAGTCCCCCGCCCCAGTTCAGCAGTCATATGAGGGCCAAGAGCCTCCTCATACACTGGGGGCCTATAAGGCAGTACCACTAGGGTAAAGTGTCTCATTGACAGGTAACAAAGTCTATGTTCATGTTCCCTTTGGTGCAATGGTTGTAGTATAGTTATCCTGTTCTATATGGCTAAAATCTGATTATACGTGAATAGATGTGATGTGCATCCTTCTGACTCTGGGTTAGCTCACTTGCCAAAAAAAACAAATAATCTAATCAAAAAATGGGGAACAGAGTTAAACATAGAATTCACAAAAGAGGAATACCTAATGGCTGAGAGACACTTGAAGAAATGCTCAACATCCTTAATCATCAGAGAAATGCAACTCAAGATGACTCTGAGATTCTATCTCACACCTGTCAGAATGGTTAAGATCAAAAACTCAAATGACAGCACATGCTGGCATTGTTGTGGAGAAAGGGGAACACTCCTCCAATGCTGGTAGGAGTGCAAGCTTGTACAACCACTATGGAAATCAGTCTGGTGATATTTTAGAAAACTTGGAATACCTCTACCTCAAGACCCAGCCATACCACTTCTTGGTATACATCCAAATTATTCCTCACCAAACCACAAGGACGTTTCCTTATCTATGTTCATAGCAGCCTTATTTGTAATAGCTAGAAACTGGAAACAACCCAGATGTCCCTCAACTGAGGAATGGATAAAAAATAAAAAACTGTGGTACATCTACACAATGGAATACTACTCAGCCATCAGAAAGGAAAATCTTGCTATTTTTTATGCTGTGTGATGTCTAAAATACCTACTTTGAGTTAAATTTCATTCTGCTCTAGTAATTAAGTGCTTAGGTGCTTTATACAGATATGAATCAATAAACCATCAACTTGACAGTATGAACATGTAGAGTCATGACAAATTTAATGCCACAAAGCACTGGAATCGTGTGATAGGAGAAAACATGGAATGGGGGAAGTAAGAATAGACAGGAAGACAAAACACCAAGTTAACAGATACCTCAAGCAGGACACTTTATCACTCTTTCTTTTTAGGTTCTGTTGTTGTTACTTCTGTTTATCTCTGCCCATAGGACATGACCAGAGAACACTTTTCTACCTTCCATCGAAACAAGTGTGATCAAGAACTCTGTCCCAGAGCCGGGCGGTGGTGGCGCACGCCTTTAATCCCAGCACTTGGGAGGCAGAGGCAGGCGGATCTTTGCGAGTTCGAGGCCAGCCTGGTCTACAAAGTGAGTCCAGGACAGCCAGGGCTACACAGAGAAACCCTGTCTCGAAAAACCGAAAAAAAAAAAAAAGAACTCTGTCCCATCCAGTAATATGGAGGTGGAAAAGTTTCAGCTTCCTAAAAACACACACTGAAGACAACTAATATATGTAATTTTGTTTGGTTTGGTTTGGTTGGTGAGCTTGTTGATTTTCCACACATTACGTTTTTCCATTCTGGTTTCTTCCACCCTACTGGCTAGGACTCCAAATTGTGTGGCCTGACAACATTTCAGAGTATTGAGTTAAACTGACCTGAAGCTATGATATCTTCATAGAGACACAAAACCACCCCATCTCCTCTGTTAAAATACTTTCACATGATAATAAGCTCTCACATCCTTTAACCTATATCATTTCTGATATCAGAAACTAAAAACAGTCCCAACTGATATTATCTTGATGTATAGATGTGAAAGAAAGGATATGTCCATTCAACAGTAAGACCAATGGAAGAATGTATACAGTGAAGTCATTTATGTCTATAAAATCTGTGTTATTTGCTTTAGAATACACAATACTCTGGTCACCATAGAGAGAGATTTATAATAGAAAACAGCTCAAAAGCAAAGGGGACAAATTAGAGTCCTTGAGGTGTGAAGCAATCATTCAAATCTATTCCCCTCAATACCAACCTCAGCAAAATTACTTCCTATCATGTGATGAACAAGAAATAAATGAAGAAAATAATCAGGAATGAGGCACAGACTTTCATATTGACCAATGAAGTAAAAAACAGAGAGAGTTATGATAGATTTGAAGCCAGCATATTGGTCGAGTCTCAATCCATGAACCCTCAGTTTTCTCAGCCCTAAGACAACTTCACTAACTCATCAGAATAGGACTTTTCTTTTAAAGTCTGAGTACATTTTAATAGACATGTGTTAACTCTTTTTTAAATGCTATATTGTATTTTATTGGAAAAGTTGCAACCACCTAAATAGATAAGCCTCTAAAACAGTTTTTATGGTTTTATATTCCATGAAACATAAAGTGACCAAATAAAAATTTCATATCTACACCAATAAGTGGTCACAGATGAATGTGTATGAATAGAAGAATGGATAGTTGAGGGGTTAGACAATGACTAGCATGCTTTGCAACTAAATATGTTTGAGTTGATTTGATATATTATATGGTAATTTTCTTATTCATGTTTTGTCATTATTTTGTGTATGATGGAGGTACACATACTAAGTGTGTATGTGTACCAGAGGACTATTTACAGAAGTCAGTATTCTCCTTCAATCATGTAGGTCCTGAGGATCAAACCAGGGTCATCAGGCTTGGCAGCAAGTGTCATTACAGCTGAGCCATTGTATCTGCTTCAGTTGACATTTTTTTCTTCCATATTAGGGCTCATATTTCTGAAACAGGCTATTTTGGCAAGGCAGGAATCTTGGGATCCAAATCAATTACATTGCATACTACAAAAGGAAGTTCCCCCTTGATATAACCACTCTCCTGGAAAAACAAATAGTAGTATCTGTTGGGCATGAATATGAAGAGAAGTGTCATCAATCATGTCTTCTGAAACTCTACTGATTGTGCTTCCTAAGCATGAAATTAAAGAAAACTGCGTACATAATTTATGGAACAATACTTTTCAGGAATTTTGACAGACAGAATATGAGGAAAGTCAGAGAATAAAAGACTGAATGTTTAACCCTAAATGAAACCAGACCCGACTTTCTATGACACCAAGGCTTTGGGAACATTCTGCAAGAGGAAGCAAAACAAATATAAAAACTGGAGGATGGGAAGAATGCAGTGAAATGCTGTCTCCTGGACATGACATGGCTATGTCACTTGTGGACTCACAGCAGCTGTGCTAGCCTGTACAAAAACCATGCCAGCTGGGTATGTTTGATCTACCGGGAATGACAATCTAAATGAAAACTGACTTTTCCTCTCACAGCAGCTATAAATCCCCAATACTTTCTCTTCTAGGTGTGGTATGAGTTTATTAAAATAACCAGTTATGAGAATGTTTTTGTTTAATCCCAGGTGTGAGGCTGCTTAAGACACAGATGTAAAGTATTAACTGTCTTGTGAGCTAGCAGGGGTGTGGCTTAGCCAGCTGAGCAAGTTTAACTCAGAGGACTTGGGAGAGAGGGTACTACAAAAAAAAGGGGGATTCTACAAAGAAGTAAAAGAGAGGGGGCTGCAAAGAAGTAGAAGAAAAGGGCTCTACAAAGAAGAGAAAGGGCTACAAAGAAGAAAGAAGTTGCTGCTCTCCCAGTTGCTGGTGGTCCCCCTAACTGCTGTCTGTTCTTCCTGCTGATTAGGGTCATTGGGTTCTTTGAGGGCAATACCAATCTCAATAGAAGTCCAGAAAACCAGGAGACAGCAGCAGGAAGTACCCTAAAGAGAACTATGCCCTGTTTCACCTTTAACCTTCTTTCTTTCCTACATGTGTTGGGGGGGGGAACAAGGGGTGAAGGGAGGTACAGGTATTAAGTACAGTAAAAGAAGTGAATAATAAAAAAATAAAATAAATAAAAGCCACGTGCTACATGTAGGGGATGACTTGGTACCATCCTCCCCCATCTTCATACTGGAATTTTATCTGGGCTTGAGACTGCACAGGACTTATGCATGCTGTCATAACTGCTGGGATATCATACACACACATACATATGTATATACATATATACATACCATCAAATTCTAGAGGGTTACCAAGAGCAATGGCAATAGCCTATAATGTTTGGTTGTCTGTGAGACCCTACTGGCCAACAACTCCAAAATGTTATCTCATTATTGGCACTGGATTTGATAGCCTGCAGTATCTAGTCATTGTTACCCCACTGTAAGGTAATTCTGTTTAAATTTTCGTATCTGTAGATATATATATTTTAGGAATCATCTGAGGTAGTAGGTTTCCATGATTTTTTTCAAAAGGCCTTTAATGTTAGTAATTCATGCCCATACATTCTCCTGTACTCTGCCTTCCCATCCCTTGTTCAATTTAGCGCTTCATGCTCCATTATTCCCTTTTCCCCTTTTCACCCCTGTGTTCTCTTTCCCCTTCTTGAAAGCACTTTTCACATCCTCTTACTGGTTTCCTGACTTCTATTAGTATTGTAGATGAAAAGAAACTATGGCAAATATAGAGACTAGATGCAATGCTTTGATGATACATACTTGTCCATGGTCTCCCAGTCATCTTGCCCCTGGATCTTCCCTGAAATATTGTTAACTGAACAAATTCTATTTAGCCAAACTATCCTGTATCATTATACTGCTTTAGATCTTACTGTCAAGTTTAAGCAAACTTTTCTGAATGGATATCCTTGAAAGAAGGCTTGTTTTCATAATCTTGCTGAGCAAACCACACTATTAATAGCAAAAAATAGTATAATAGTAATAATATGTTCCTTCTTCCTGCCTCATTTGGTGATTTTGTTGCCTTCATATCACTTTTATTTTCTCATGATGAGTTTCTTTCTATAGTAGCTAGATACTTCTCTATGGGAGCCTTTATTCAAAGCCAATGGTATGGCCCTCTGAGTGAGAATGACGTCAGCACAAAAGAGGCAATGGCTACATAAAAAATCTCCTAGGGCAATACCTAATTGTTTCTGTTTTGCTCTAGACTACATTGCCTGTGGCTTGGGATGTTATTTGGTCAGGCAAGTAATGTGAGATTAGCCCTCTAGACTCAAACACCAAGTGTATTCAGTCAGAGAAAGTCATTTCAGGGAAGCAATTAGTTCAACTAGCTGCTTGGCTGCTCAAATAAAATCAGCCAGTTGTCTGACCTTCTACAGAAGTTAGGAAAGAAATTTCTTCTCCTCATGACTCTCTCAGGGGCATTGTTCTCCCTTCTCTTGATCAAAGAGGAGTATAGGAGTCCCAGTGTTTAAGTGACCAACAGTCGTTTCATTAATAGATTCAAGGAAAACTAATCCATTCCTGAGCTATGTGAGAAGAATCTCTCATTTAAGGATTTAGTGAAGACCCATTTGCAGAACTTTGAGAAAGCTTTTTGAGTTGTAATAAAGAACTCTTTAAAGTGCAGCTCCTTGTCTTATTAAAAAAAAAAAAAAAACAGTAAGGATCCTTTACCTGTCAATAAAACTTACAGGAGCTTAAGTGATGGCTCAGTAACAGCTCTGATTGTCTTGCAGAGGACCTGGGCATGATTCCCAGCTCAAAATGTGTAACTCCAGTTCACAGGGAACCAGCTGTCCTCTTTTGGGCTCTAGGGACAATGTATGTTCATAGCACACACATAAACATGCAGGCAAACAGTCATGTTGTCTGAAAAGTCATAAGGAATCATGCTATTAACTGTCTACCTAAAAGAATGTATAATAGTATAATATGTGTGTAAGCCTGTGTAAAAATACACGTATATGATTTGAATGAATTTTCTTACCTCAGCTGACAATGATCCTTCCAAAAGCCAAAGGTGATATAATAAAAACCACAATACCAGGGATGAGAAATCCTCTCTTGAGTTGTTGGTCAGGATTGTCCAAGAGACTCACAAAACATTACAGCTATTACCCTTGATTGCTTCCCAGAAGTGGAAGGTAAGCCTCTATTGCTGAAGACACAGTGCATTTCACTTTCAGACATATAACTACAACATAAAATAAATAATAAAAAATAAAACTATATATACACACAGATGTGTGTGTGTGTTTCAGGCAAAATTAAGAAATTATATCCTAGGTCATTTAGCTAGCACATAGTGGATCTTCTATTTATCCAGATTTGATGTGGATGCAGAGGCTTGCAGGGAAAAGCAGAGACTTCCCAAGAGGAATTAGTTAATATGGGATGTGTAACAGTACTTAAGAGTATGTGTGAAGCAGAGTTTCCCAAACAGCATTCACTCTGAGTGAGATCATTTTGTCAGAATTTCAGCTTCACTCCACTGACCTAATCTCCTTCTATGAAGTCCAAGGTACACCCACCTTCACAAAATCTCCTTGTAAGAGCAAATCTAAATTTTTCAAAGCCAAGTGCAGCCATTCAATAGGACAACAGAAAGCTAAGGAAGTGTGTCCTGAAAAGAGATGGCTCAAACCAGCATGAACAAGGTGATGGGTAGCTTTAAGGAGAAATAGTTGAAAAATAATAGAAAAAAGTAGGTCAGGACCTACTGGAGCTACAATCTGTCAACAATGTACTTCTTCGTGTCTCTGTAAACATTTTGATGGCCTCAGGCTGCACTTCAGGATTAACCAGTGCCTTGAAGTAAAGTGTAACCCCATTTTCCGAGGTAGGAAGAGCATATCAATCTGACAGGCAAAGAGCCCAGGACTACCCAGTAGCTGTTGTCCTGAAGTTTTGACATTCTGTCTTTCTCATTGTTCTGTAATTTGCAACATCATGCATGCAAACCCCTATCCAGATCTGCAAATTGCTGCTGATCCCTGGTTGTGTGCAAGTGAGCTAAAGAGGATATTTGTATTTTTAAGTTTAAAAAGAAGATAAAATAAAATTAAAATCCTAGGAATGTTATTGTGATGCAGTCATACCCATTCACTTAAACATGTTGTATGTTTGCTTAGAATCCATAAATTATAAAGTTTGTCAATGTCAAAGAGAGACATAAAGTCCAACAACCTAAAATACTCATCTAGTTCATCACAGTTTTCCAGCCTCTGCTCTACACTTACTGTCTTCCTGAATGTTCTCACACCTGCTTATGTTGTATGGCCTCAATGGAACTTCTATCTTTGTTTCTCAAGTTACTTAAGATAGTCTCTCTTTCACTCATAATCACACAAAACCTGCTCCTCAGACTAGTTTTGTAAACACAAGATTTGTAAATCTTGTTGGGCTCACACTTGTTTTGCATCAGGAAAATAAAGTGACTATATAAGCCCTTTGTGTAAGGGCTCCTCTCAGCTTTATGCACACATTAGCAGCTAATGAAGATCCAGAAGTTACTATCACTTGAGGTGTGTGTGCCCATGTTTGTTACATTTTGGAGTATTCAGCAGTGCACAGTGAGGTAAAGAAATTCTGCACAGGATAGACTAGAAGCAAAGCAGTTGAGAGATCTAAAATAGAATAAAACTACAAATACTTTCCAAAGTAGTATTCTTTATGCTGAGACTTGTCCATGAAGAACCAAAAGTTTAAGAAATCAATTGTTCCCTCAACCGACATATGGAGAAAAAGCCGTGGTACATTTACACAATGGAATACTACTCAGCCATCAGAAACAAGGAAATCATGCAATTTGCTGACAAATGGATGGAACTAGAAAAACTCATCCTGAGTGAGCTAACCCAGACTCAGGAAGAGACACATGGCATGTATTCACTTATAATTGGATTTTAGCCATATAGTACAGGATAACTATCCTACAACCAACAGACTGAAAGGAACAGGAACATAGACTTTAGTACTTGTTAGTGGGACACTTTGCCCTAGTGGAGCTGCCATATAGGCCCCAGTGCAAGAAGAAGCTCTTAGCCCTCATATGCCTGCTGAACTGAGGGGGGGGGCTGATATGTAGAGCACCCCACACCAGAGGAGTAGAATAAGTGGGAGAAGGGAGAGAGGGTGGGAAGGTGGGACCAGGAGGGGAGGAGGAAGGGGACTATGATGGAGATGTAACTTGAATTAATAAATAAACATGTAAAAAAATTTTAAAAATTAAAAATTAAAATAAAAATAAAAAGAAATCAATTGTTTTTGACAACTTACTATGTTCTAATAATATACTTTGAATAGCATTAGTGTCATCACCCCAGATAATCAATATTTCTCCATGAAGTCAGCACAATGTGTATTTTACTAGAAACAAAGCAGTTGATGAGAACACCAAGTCCTGGTATAGCCACATAAATTATGATAGAACCAGGACTAAGATTCTCATCCCCCTTACTCCATGACTAGTGGTGACTTCCTCTGCAGTGAACCTCCTACCTCAGCAGCACTTCAAAAAAGAACAGAAAAAAAAATTAGAAATTTAGTTCAAAATGAACTGATATTTTATCTAATCCAAGGAAAGATTGTCCAGATGCCTGGAAGCACAGGCACCTATCAGAGATAATAACTTCCTGTGTAGACATCTCAGCCTGTAGGATAAAAACAGTGAGAAAGCACACCAGGACCCCACTGATCCTGAATCTAGTTTTTCTTCCTTTTACAGATGTGTAATTAAAGCCCTACCTGGAAGAGGGCTGTCCTGGAGTCATGCAACTGTTACTGGCAGGTTTTTCCATCACACTGCAGCCCATGCCACAGTGACAGGAGCATGGACTATGGAGAAAGGCAGACCAGGTTTCATGACAACTGTCAAGTTGGCCTGGTGTCCGGGGGTCATGGTTCTTCCCTTCCTGACATAGTTTTGAATCTCCAGAAGAGCAGAAAACTCATCCCTGCTCTTGACAACATAGCTCAGAGCAGTTCATCATACTCAACTAAAGATAAGTCAGAGCTCGGTATCCTGTAGAATGTCTGCAGGACAATGGCCATTGCTCCAAGGAGAAAGTCTTGGTAAAGAGGTCTGAAGGAACTGAATTTAGAGACTAAGATGCCGATGACCTCCTGTCCTGTTGTGCCAAATACCCAGTAAAGAATAGAAACAGTGTCCTTGGCTTCATGTGTCTCTATGGAAGATTGTTGCTCTCTTTCTTGGAATCCTTATCTAGAGTAGTCTTTTAGGGATTAACATCACTGATGGTTCAAATAACATTTTATATTACTTAGAAATAAGTCTTATTCTGTTTTTCCAAATCTTGTGTTATTATCAGTGTTCTCTAAAGGAACAGATCCTCTAAAGGAATAGAATGAATGTTGTATATGGGGGAAGTGCTTTATTAGATTGGCTTACAGAATATGGTCCAAGTAGTCTGCTGATGGTTCTCTAATTACAGAAAGGCTAGGGCTCTGATAGTAATTCAGTTCACAAGGCTGAATGTCTCTGCATCCCCAATCTGGAGTTGGAGCCCTGGTGGAGCCCTGGAGCTCCTGGGTTTCTGTCTACATTGAAATCCTGAAACAGTTGTTCTAACACCGGTACATGGACACCTCAGCAGTAGGATAGATGAACTGGGCAGTGAGAGTGAGGGCAAGCAAGCAAAGAGCCACGTTTCCTTTGCATGTGTTCTTTCATGTGAGCTGCCATCAGAGAACATGGTCCAGATTTAGGGCGGGTCTTCTTGATTCAAATAATCTGATTAAGGAAAGCCCTCACAGACATGTCCAGAAGCTCGAGTTTTAGTTGATTCAGATGAAATCAAGTTGACAACCAAGATTACAAGAGGCTATGTTAATTCTTAAGAACAGAAACATCTTGCTCAATTTTTTTCTTTTCAATAAACATGCTTACATTCTTAAAACTTAAAGAAGTTTTACTTAGAGCAGGGAAATTCTTCACAAGTACCATGTAGGATGGGTCTCATTATCTCTATGTTGTATTAATAAATGAGGCCTTTAAAGATTAACTGCTCATATGTCACAGAAAGTGTTTAAAACTCAAATAGTTATCCTAAAACCATAATACTTTACTTTGCAATGCATCATCAACACCCCATAGCAACCAAGATAAAATAATGGTCAGATGTTCCCCCGTTTTGCCAATGAGAAAAACAAAGCACAGGAGTCTAAAACCATTCATTCATTTCGTGTGGCTAGTAACCTGAAAAGTCAGGATTTAGATTTGAGTTTTCTGGTTTTCTGACTCAATTCTGCAGTTTTATCAAAGCCCCATAGACTTCTTCCTAACCACTCATTTTTGCCAGCCTACTTTCTTTAGGAAATGATTGACTGGAACACAGAGGTGTGGATCTGAATTCTCATTATTCTTTTTCTTTTCTTTTAATTTTTTTTTTATTTTAGAGATTATAATTACATTTCTCATTTCCATTTCTTCTCTCCAAATCTTCCAATCTACCCCTCCTTGCTCTCTTTCAAATTCATGACCTCTTCTTTCCTTGTTATTATATGCATATATGTATCTGTATATACATATATATTCCTAAATACATAAATACAACCTATTTAGTCTGTATAGCTGGAGAAAAAAATGGCTAATTAAGTTATTACTTAGTGTTTATATCATGGTTAATTGATTCGGCAGCTGTCAATCTTTAACCAGACATTATAAATGAGTACACACAGACACCACATGGATTTTAACAAGCCTTGGCCTGAATTGAGCAATCTTGGCCCACCTAAGCTAGCTCTTAATTCTGTTACCCAAATATGGCCCCATATATACATACATCCCCTTGGACTGCCATTCTCCACGATATGCCTATGTTCCTGGCCATGTGGAATAAGGTTCTTTTTGCTAACCCTTGCTGTGTGTCCTCCTTCTTCCTGCTCCTGGATGGAATGAATTAATCCTCTGTGTAAAATGCAATATTCCTGCCCTAATCTCAGGAAGTCCCACCTTTCTCTGTCTTTGGCCAATCTCAGGCCTCAGCATTTTATTTCATGAATCAGAGACAATGTAAATAACAGATAGTGAGCAGGACCAATTAATTAACATTTAGAATGCCTAACACCACCCCATCAATTCCCTCCTTTTGTCTAATAAAAAGGCTAAATTTTAAAACTCATATTGTAAAAACAATAAGAACAAATATGAAACAATCATGAAAACCATATATAAAAATTACATACATAATGTTTAGCCTATTTGTATCAGGCAATCTTGAAGAAGAAGAAAAAAATCATCTATCTTTTATGGTGTGTCTAAAATTCTGAACCTAAATATTTTTTATCATATCCTATATTTCCTTTTAAATCCTAAATAATTCAAGTTTAATTGAAATTTTATAGCTATTATGTCTTCAACCTCATCAAAGACATAAAAAGGGATAAAGTTATTATTTGAGTGAGTAGGAAGCATAGGAGAGCAGATTCCAAAAAGAAATATGACAGTTTGTTGCCTAGACAGTCCCAAATATCTCTTGGTATCGTTGGAGCATCATCTTCAGCCTTCTGGCCAAGCATTTTTCACAGGCTAAATTGTGCAGCAGGAAATAATAAGGATTTTCCCATTCTGTCTCCACAGAATCAGGACATCGACTTACCTTCATTTAAGCTCTGGTCCATCTTTGGACTGTATTTAGTCTGTTGAGAGAACAGGGCATTTTTGCCCAATAGGAATTTTCTCCTGATGGGAGATTTCTTTTTGATGCTAATTGTTTTCTTCAAAGTCAAATGGGAGCTGTCAAAAGCTGACTGTCTTAAGTCAAGCAATTCTTAAAATAATAAAAACATCTTTAAATGGCATTTTCTGTATGCCTTTCTGGGTTTTGAAGACATCAATCAATTTATTTATAAATCTATCTATCATCTATCTTCTATCTATCTATGAACAAACAAACTGTATATTTTTAACCATTTACTATCTGTTTAACCTATTAAGTCTATTTTGTGATAAATTAAGACTAGTATTTGACATGACCAGAAGCTCAACTGGCCAGTCAACTTGTACTATCCAGACTCCTAAATAGAATGCAATAGCAACCCATAAAAGGATCGGAAGTAAACCTGTACTTTTAAATGATTTGTATAGGCATAATAACTTATATAAGTTGAAATATACATAATATGTGTCTAAATATAAAATTCTATACCAATGAATCAAAATTTAACCTTATTTTTGTATCAATATACAAAATTCTATACCAAGGTATCGAAAGATAACCTTATTTGAGAATAACAATAGTTTTGACTTTCAGAGCAGATTCAATAATCTATCCTTATATCTTATCATTTCTATATTATATACATATATTCCCCCTTTCTTCTTTTCAAGTCCTTTCCCCCTATATAAGAGAAAAATGATAGAGAAAAGAGAGATCTCCAAGTCTAACTTTCTATACCTTGCTTAACAAGACTATATAATAATTTGTAACTATTCCCCCTAAACAACATTTATAACACATCAAATGACAAAAGAATCATCCACCCCACTTTTTGGGAATGGGACATCACTTTCTTATATTTTTGGTTGTGAGCCTAGCCTTTAACGGCTGAGCCATCTCTCCAGCCCAGGGCATCACTTTCATAAAACTGCTTCCTGCTGAATTGGGACACAGAAAACCTGTTTGGGGGTCCCCAAAATGAAAAAATGGTTAGGCAAGTTAATTGTAACATTTGTTGTCCAGTCTCTCTATGTGCTCAGCAATTTGAATGTCTTATGCAGTTTGTAGTCTGAAGCTGGACTTTGGATAGGAAAGTTCAAAGCTTTATTGAAGCCCTATCTTGAATAGTCTTTGAGGCTGGACTATCTAAGCAAGCAGTTTGAAGTTGTTCTGGATGCAGATTTTTGAGGAAACAGCTAATGAGGCAGTCTATGAAGCTGGATCATTTGGGTTACTTGTATTGTCTTCTTTGTACTCTGGTTCCATTGTTCTGAAAATATATAATTTCTCACAAATAAGATATAGTTCTGCAATTAGCAAAATGTCTTGGATGTGCAGAATGCACAAATCAATTAAGCAATATTTTCTGTTCTTTGAACAGAAGATAGACATTTGTAAGTCTCCATTTATGCCATATAAAAAGATGGCATGTAATAGTATTACATATATATACTATATATAATCTATTTTAAATTGAAAATACAGTATAAAACTGTATGGAGTTTAAGTATTCTCCTCTACAGTTGACATAAACTTATTAATTGATTAAAACAGGTTTATTCTGTGTTGTTCTGGCTTTTTGTAGATTAGGTTGGCCTCAAACTCAAAAGGAACCTATCTGTCTCTGCCTTTGTCTCCCACATTTTGGGATTAAAATTATGCATTTATATAATTTTTCTTTCCTTTTCTTTCTTTGAAGATTTAATTTCTATGTGGATATATCTATCCTTATTGAGACAGGATTTCTCTTTGTATCTTGAACTGTCTTGATTTGCTCTGTAGATTAGATTGGCCTCGAACACACAAGGAACCTGTTTTTTCCTTGTATCCCAAGTTTTGAGATCAAGGCATGAATTTAAATAATTGAATTACCCTTATTAAACAATAACATTAATTAAACCATTTTGTATTAGTTTGAGTTCCAATTCTCCCATGGAAACCCCATTCTTAAGGAGATTGGTGTAGAATAGCATGATATGCTATTTTATGTTAGTTTTTCTTAACTGTTGGCTGTGGGAGGCATGCAGTTTGCCTGTTTTTCCCCAGGCTAACTCTGGGTCCTTACATTTATTAATAGAATACCTCTCTCTCTCTTTCCCTCTCTCTCTCTCTCTCTCTCTCTCTCTCCTTTTTTTTCTTTCTTTTTTTTTTTTTGAGACAGGATTTCTCTGTGTATCCTTGTCCTGGACTCACTTTGTAGACCTGGCTTGCCTTAAACTAACAGAGGTCAACCTGCCTCTGCCTCCCAAGTGCTGGTATTAAAGGTGTGCACCACCACACCCATCAATTAACATATCTCTTTTAGGGACAAAATGCCTCCCTTAGTGGGAGCTCCACACCTAAGGAGGTTGGCTTGTGACCCCTTTCTCTTTACATAAATTTAAGATTATGTGTATTTATCAATTAGATCAGTAAGGACATTATTAAACTCAACATCAAGGAAAGAAATGTATCATTTTTGAATTCTAGACCATCTTTAGTAAGCAGCTTTATCTTATCAGCAGGGTTTCCACCCTGCCTTCATTGTTTAAATCAGGCTGGTCTAGAATCCAGAGATCTGCCTGTTTCTTCCTCTAGTGTGATGGGATTAAGGGATTAATGGTGTGTGCCAGTACCACCCTGCTCAAATATTTTACTTAAATCCCAGATATTAGTAACTCTGTAATCCAGAGAGCAACTTTGAACTGTAGTGACAATTCAAAATCTGCCCAAAATCTTCGAAAAGCTCTCATGTTTTAGCAATGCCAAACCAGAAGAATATCCTTTCTCCCTTCCGATATAGGAAAATCAATGACATCTGAACAAAACTCAAGCAAAGAAGCAACATTCCAAAAGCCTTGGCATGTCTAACCATGCCATCCCATGCTGCAATTAAAGCTCTGTTCATTATTCCTTGAAATCTAGTTGTGACTATATTTCATTGGTGGACCCTTCCCAGAAAGCCCTGACAAGCACCTCATAGCCAGGGAGCTCTTAGCTCCAGCTGTCATCAATTTTGTATTATCTATCAGGAAGGGCCTCCCTCCTTCCTCCATTATCATTGTTAGCAATTTAGCATTCCATTTGTAAATTCTTTCCTTTACTCCTATCCTAGTCTGAACTTTCTCAAAAAAGATACACAGAACCACAATTGTCATGGTAAAAATCATTTGCATGCTAAGAGGAACAAACTCAATTGGAATCCAAAAGTATTGAGGCATTATGAATTCCTCCATTTTTAATCTAGGCAATTAATTCTACTCTCAAGTTCTGTTTAGAGTATAGAATTACATGTTTCTATGTTTCCAGGGACAACCATCCTTTTCTTCTAAATTATGAACAAATTGTTCGTGATCTTCATCATCTCTGTGTGAAGGGACAGAGGATGTCTGCTGTGAGAGACAGAACAACACTCTGTACTAGGTTCTTGAATTCTGAGGATTCCCTAGAGATTTTGTTGGTATTTGAGGGACATAAAAGCCATTCTGGCTTCTCCCACAATAATTCCAGTATGCTTGTCCTAACATTTCCCTGTAAGTGGGATGAACTGCTAAATAGACCAACTTAGCTACCTTATGAACCTTGTGGGAAAGATGCAAATTAAAAGCACTCCCATCAGCTCCTCTCATGAAGGGGATTGGGTTACACAATCAGACTTGAAGGCAACTGAGACACAGAGGGTCCAGAGACACTCTAGATCCCATTTTAGGAAGTCAGCTTAAGGGGAAGATTGCAAACAAGTGATTATTTTGTCAGTTGGAGCAAAAGCCCTGGTTAAAAATTAAAATACTTTCTGTACTGATAAACAGACAGCTGCCTAACTACTTGCAAGATTTATATTTTGCTGTGCTAATTCTCTCATAATGGTTTTTTCGTACTCCCTGTAAACCTGGACACAATGAACTTGACAATGGTAGGCTTTCAAAAACACTGGGCTGTGTCTTTTATTAGATAGATGAGCTCCTGATTATTAATGTCTTCAAAACCCCATTTAAAAACTTCAGCAGCAGAAGACTGGGCCCCCCTTCACCACATGGCATTCAACTTAAGAAAAAAAATTCCTATTTAGAGACACCTAATTATGGCTGATTTAAAATGTCTTATCTTTGAAATGGACCCTCTAATTTGCTGTCATCCAGCTGTCTCCAATGTTAAAATATGTACACATGTACCATAATATAAAATAGCAGAAACATAGACTACATAGAATAGAAAAAATAAATAAACAGCCTCCAGACACTTAGAGGCATTTTAGAACGAGGAAAGGGTGGCGAATAGAGGGAGATTTTAAAGCCAAATGGAGGAGGAAGTGATGTCAGGAATCCCAGCAGAGCAGGAAACTCCAAGAACCAATCCCTGCATGGGAACCTTTCAAACACAAAAATTGTCAGTGTCAACTGTGTCAGATCTCGGAAAAGCAGTTATAAGTTTGGAACAACTGAGTGCTGAATGAAAAAAAAACAAAACAAAAACTCATTTGAGCAGGAGAGACGACTCAGCAGTTAAGAATATTTATTGCGGAGGAGCGAAGATGGCGGCGACCTACACTGACGCATTCTGAACGCGGGGGAAAAAAGAGCCATAAAAAACACAGAGTTACTGGGCACTGCAAAAACCGGAGGGGCTAGACCCCCCCCCAGGAACGCTCACAGCTCCCAAGGGACTGTTAAAAGTCCCAGGGCAAGGCTCTCCCCATCTCTCACAGACACGGAGGCCACTAAACCGGGGATTCGGGAACTCCCATTTGGAGAGGCGCCTGGTAAGATCGATCCCAACTTACAGCAGGCAGAATCAGGGTCCACTTGGCCATAGATCGCTGTCCTATTGGGCTCCCCACACATCAGGTTGAACTTATACCCACTTAGAAAAGGTTGCGAGATAGTGGAAGCCTTAGCAAGGAACAAACAGGGGGCTCAGCGGGTGGTCCGCAGCCGCTCGTGAAGCAGAGGGCGGGAGGTTCCGAGAGAGCACGGGAAGCTGGGAACACAAAAGCAGGCGGGAGGGGCCAAATCTCGCACACTCACGATAGCGCTGGGGAGGGAGCACTGCTGGCAGGGCCAAATCCCCGCCAGTCCACGGCAGGTCATCTGGGGAGAGAGACAGGCGTGGGTGGGACCAGGGGTCCGTGCACCCACGGCGGAGCTGCTGGGACGAGAGGTGCACTCAGGCAGCCGGAGGATCCGGGGCTTGGGGTACCCACGGGATCCGTGGCGGCCCAGACAGGAAGGAAATCAGGCACAGGGTCCAGCCCTGTGGCGAGAAGACTAGAGAGAAACCAGAAATCGGGACCATAGCTGTATCCTGGAAAATCCAGACATATCAGGTGTGGAGCCAGACCCTGTCAGCCTCCGGGACGACAAACAAAGCCCACAGAATCTGTGCCTGGGCAAACAGGCCCATACCATCAGAACCATTACAGGCTGATAACTCAGAGTGCAACATAGAGAAG